>JABASF010000344.1:0-45800 GCA_019776145.1 Harlomillsia oculata | reverse complement strand
ATACGCATTTGGATTCTTATTCTGAAATCTCTAACAAATCTTAGGAGAAAAACGAAGTTATCTTTTCTTTCCCTAAGGAAATCAGTATCAGAAGCAAAAATCTCATCTTATTTGGTTATTATACTTGAAGGAGTGGAAAGAAAGTATAAATGTACATATACAAAAGGAAGAAAAGTATACTATTACAGTTAGTATACTGTTGCTTCCGCTGTTATCATCGTTAAGGCGCTCAGTGCAAGCTCAAGTTTGACACTGACATTTATGGATGGACTTTATAGAAGAGGGCTTTGGGCATTTTCTATGCACGGTATAACTATAACTGACTGACTGAGGATAATATAACAATATCTGTATTAGTTTGAAGGTATTAAGTTTTGTTCCGTATGACAGGGTTGATAGGGCCGAATGCAACTTTTATACCCAACACTTGTGGTAGACTCTTGATAAATGTCAAAATTTCACTCTGTGCCTTAAGATGTGCATGTAAGATGTGCGATGGGAAAGCAAATATAATAAGTCCTATGACTTTGAACGAATGAACTTTCTCTGGTGGAAGCGGAATGGGCCCATTTCCCCCAAACGGTTTATTATGTCGAACGCAACGACTTAGTTTCTGAGCGGAAAACCCCTACTTGTGTGTTGTATGTTGTTAGGAGAGCAAAGAAGGTTCTCTCAGTGCAAATCCAACTTGAGCCTTGGTCACTGCCACTTGGAAAGTGATACAGAGCACAAATCCTCCGTACTTATCTACACACAAACTGTATTACTAGGACTTGGAGTTTCCAATGGTACAGTTCTACAGTATTAGGGCAACCAAGGCAAAAACTAATGTTGCACAACCAGCGGAACAAATCCGTAGCCAAAAATCTTGGGAGACTTTCGCTTTCGCTTTCCCCCAAAACAGTTGCTTTCTATTAAGTATGAAAAGCTCTTGAGACTCAAGGCCTAAGTCAAGCCGTAATGATCCGTGACAATTAGCATAGTATAGAAACACGAACAGCTCAAGTATCTAATAAAGAATATAAATATGCTGTTGCGCAACTTAACCAAAACTAGGAACCACAAAACTTTTGTTGTTGATTTGTATCCTGCATTTTCACGGTATCTTGTACAAAATGATCCAGAAATGGAAATTCTTGCACAAAAAACTGTTTTCAAGGCATGCCTGAACTTTCAAGTCTATGGAGAGACAGGGCAATTTTGTTTAGTGTACCTCTCTATCCACTTTATTCGGTTTGTGGCGTAGGGTTTCTTATGTCTTTTTTGCCCTTTTGCCTTCCGGCCCTGCATTTTTAAAAGAAGGATTGGCAGACCAGGAACTGAATGCATTGGATGGAAAATCTGAGATTGGTTGCTGGTGCGTAACCTCTGACACGAATGATACTTCTTTTCTCGTCCTGTTTTGTATTCCTGCCCAGAGTGAGACGTTTCGTGCTCACTCTATAAAGTGTCGGCTGCTTTCTTTGTTCTTTCAGTTTGTGAAGTAAGTGCATTTGATTTTAGAGCACGAGTAGTACAAACGTACAAAGGCACATTGGTTCTCAAAAGTAAACATTCTATACTTGACCCTAATGTCAATCGTGCTGAGCACCCTGCAATCGAAATCAGTAAAAGAGGATACAACTTGAGCTTTGTTAATTCATTTGATTCCTTTTCCAGATTTCGTAGTGTGTTCTATATAAACGCATTACGATTTCATTACACTACGGTCTGCTGGATTTCAATTGCTCCGAAAAGGATACTTTGTAATACATTTTTATTTTACTCCTTTCCTTTCCTTATTCTATTGCATTCAAATGGAATGAGGCATGACCGAATACCGAAACCGAATGACTTCCATGTTCCATCGCAAAACGAACGATTTTCAAATTTTATCTCAACTATTCAAAATTATTGAAACCATTATTTACATTTTCAAAATTATAATTCAACGTCCAAACCGCACATGTTTTACTGTGGTATTATTGATTTCAAATGAAATGATTAAATGATACACCTTTAAGGGCATACGCATTGATAAGACACTGGACGTTCTAGTATTGATCCAACTCTCGGGTTGAATTTCAAGGAAAATCTACTTGGTTCGGCTTTGTTTTTACATGGAAAACAATGACGAGTGCTGACGACACGGTAGGAGTTTGGAAACCAGAAAGCCCTGAGAAACTTGTCATTTCAGTCCGCACATTAAACCACTCGTTTCACTTAGGATGCTGTAATCACAAGGTCACAGTATCTAATTGCAAGTTTGAAACATTTATATCTTCTTGTTTTCAGATCAGAATATAGTAAAAGTAGTAAAACTTCTCGTGAACGAGGACTTGTAAGTTCAAGTATACAACATTTCATCTGACGTTGCTTCTAAAATTCGGATCGCTGTTTACGCTAACTCAAACGATAGAAAACATCGCAGTTGTTACCATTTCTATAAGTATGCTTTTAAAACTATTCAGAGACACAAGACTTAGAACTTGGAAAGAAAGATTTATTAAGAACCTTGAGAAGTTGACCGCAATGATTCACCATTCGTGGTGTGGTGCTCAAGATCAGAAATAGCTAAAAGCGCTCTCAGAAAAAAGTACAGGAACAGACAGGGGAACAGGGAGTTTCTGTTATTTTGTCTACGATCCCTACATGTTCAATGTTAAATATTCAGTTTCACAAATTCACGAACAGCATTTTTCTTAAGCGTTTAGCAATGTTGTTAGCTGAGTCGTAATTGTGATAGTATCACAAGAAGAGATAATGCGTGTGAATGAAAGTTTGTAAATGGCAAGAAGAAGAGTTGAGTGTGACAGTTGATTTGCTATTGTCCTCACATCTCAGAGGAGTAGGGCACGAAGTGTCGTGATAATGTCGTCTATCAAATGATTCTCCACCCAAAAGCCTTTTTCGTTCGCAGTATCGTTTGTCTTCCCGTCGACAAATACTCTTCCTTTTTCTTTCCTTTCTCCTGTGCTGTCTAACAGTAACTTTTTGCCTGGTGTCGTGTCAGTTGTCAGATCCGGAAACAAAGTGGGCGTTGCACCTTCTATACTTCTCACGGGATTGCTTCCAAAAAAACTCATCACATTTTCCCATTTTACATGTACGCATTATCCTTTGGTACATATAATAATAAAATAAATTACTTTGTAATTTCTTGTAATTTAACGCCTATAAGAGCAGTGGTAAAATTGTGAAAAACAATACTTTCAATGATATTATAAAAGTTTGTCCTTTTTTAAACGTTCGACTTGTCTTTGTCTTGGTGAGATGAATGATTAAATAACAACGGAGTAAATTAATCTAAGAATCTAACATTAGCTATTTTGTTTTTGTCTTTTACAAAGTTTATATACATTCACATTTAGAGGTTTTGAATTACATTATATAGTACTACCTGTCCTGTACCTTGTTTTATTTTCACGTTTGCTCATCCTCCAAAAATGAAGACTTTTTCGGTCCGTAAACACTAATTGCAGCTCATGTTATAGTGAAAACTGCAGTCGTTGTTTTCTCTCATCTTCCTGTTATTCTGTCCGCATTTATTACGAGCCGTCCTCACAACTCCTCACTAGAGTTGGCTCAGAGCGGATTTAGTAGAACTTGGTCTAATTGCACACTCACCCTGAAGCCTTGAATGAAATTCGCCTTTGCATACGCTCCACTATAAATTCATTAGATGCTAATTCCTGTTTTCCTATGGCTCTTCTTCAGAATCCGCATGGAGCCATTATTCACAATATCATAATGCAAAGCAGCCTTATGGCGTAAAATGTAAAGTCTTCTTCCGACGTCTCTGCGACTTACTCTATTCTTCCTTGGTTGTTATGATTTAATGTGTATTGTTCTTTAGCATTATTACACTATTGGGATTAATGCGATTAGCTCGGCTGACGAATACGTGCAACTTTAAAATTGAACATTAAAAAAATGCATACTGAGTTAAGTCTTTCACATCTTTCAGTTCTAGATTATTTTTTAAAATAATAAAAACTGGTGTTATTAATTCTAAGGAAATATAGAGTGTACCGAGGAAAGTTGCGAATGGCATTTCGATTTAATTGCCTCAACATTGGCAACTTGGGCTGTCAAAAATGACCGTAACTTTTTACCTTTTCTACCTGTTTTTACTGTAATTGTACGGATCTCATTATGCTCGTAGTCTGACCTTCCAAGAAGAACTTTTCTGTACATGATTAATGCAGAATTTCATCCAAGTGGGTTTTGCATTCTTCATCTCGCTATTAAAAGAGACAGGCCTAAGGCCATAACAGCTGAAAACCATACTAGTGTACTTCTATCAACCATAATGCACCCAGACCATGAAAATGTCTTGAGTACATCACTAACCTCTCATGATTAACTACATGTGGGCGTAGGTAATTTTCATTGTGTTAATAAGGTATACAATGGATCGATAACTACTTGCTTCATGAATTTACAGTGGTGACGCTAATAAAGGACAAGTGCGCCTACCATCATTTTTCTGTTAGGTCTGTTTTCTTTTCTTTGTAGCACTTCCGTTTCATGTTTGAACACGAGGCAGGATCTTACCAAATGCAGAATTAAAATTTTATCACAGGTGAAAATGTCACATTTCGAAAGTTCCTGTGACAGTGCCAACTTAAAAGTTTATGAGGCTAGGAAACTTGGTGAAAAGTCTTGCACAACTCTAGTACGACGTAATATTCATTCCATAGTAGAAAGGAGAAATACGCAACGTCAACCGTGCCTACACACAAACGCTATTGTAATAGTTCAGCATTATCATATCACTGAAGACTGAAACTGAAAGGAAAGAAAGGACTCTCAGTCTGGAAGCTAGGAAATGTGAAAAATCTGAGTGGCTTCAGTTTAGCTGAGAATGAGATGAGACGGTGGCCGTTTATTCGCCTGCATGTCGACTTTCCATTTTTTACATGTAATGCGAAATTGGAGCTGACGTCGCATGCTCTGCGACCATTACTGGCCATCCGCCAAAAAATAGAAGACAAGCTTCGTACGAGTTATGGATTTCGTCAACTTACTCACCCTTTTTCTGTCCAAAAGCGAAGGCAAAGGGCATGCGACCAACGTTTCTCCTGCCATCCCGGAATGTTTCATTACCCATGTATCATTTGCTATAGCACATGAAATGGCCATCTCTCATAACGTAGGCTTGGACAATGAAACCTAATGTTGGTTATTTACTAGTCGATTCAGAATTATTTTATTACAATTAGCTAAAACCTCCAATACTTACATTGCATAATACATCCTCTTCCTAAGGAATTTCTGATTTCTTAATCAGAAAGCTACAACATTGAACAGTGGAATTTGTAGTCGTATACTCTTCTCATCACATCGCATCGCTTTTCGCATCTTTTTTTGGTGGAGATGCCACACGCTGATGGCGACGTGTGTGAAATATCAATAAAAACTGCCTCTATAACCTCCTCGGTGCGAAGAGAAAAGCTTGAGAAACTCTTTCTTTCTTGAGAGTAAACTTGTGAAGTAAAATAGAGATTGGACTATCCTTTGCTTCGGCTTGCCTTGGAGTTTTGATGCTGGCAACTGCTGCATTGCACTCTCATCCCGCAGCAATTTTATCGGAATTCTTTACAGGGCGGTGAGCCATTTGTTTCATCTCCGTGTGAGGCGTGGAAAGAAAGGTTATAAGGCTCTGGGTGCAGTTAAGTCTCTTCTCGAGTCTAATAACTGCAGGCAAGTCTTCCTCAACCTTGGAACCTTTTGGCCTTTCTATAATACTTTACTATATGATGTATGTTTTTACCAACTCTTAGTAACTTTACTATTTATCAGATTTCTTTGATGTTTCCACGCAGCAAAAAATCTAGATTTTGAGACCGAAGATGGGTAACAACGTAACAAGGAAACGACGGAGGTTCAATGAACGTTAAGATGAATTCGAATTGTTGAACATAAAATACAAAAGAAACCGTAGTTGAGTGACAAAAAAACAAAGTGTCGTTTTTTGCCAAATAAAGTTCGCTTTTGGGTATGTAAAAACTGTTTGTGTGAATATAAAATAGACGGTAAAGTTTGCGGTTTTTAGATCTGCTGACTTGTTGTTCGAGTTCAGTAAGAGTTGTCGACAGTGCTTTTCACGAGGAGGCTCTTCAAGAAAATTGAATTGAATAGAAGTAAAGGAAATTGAAAATGCGGTTGGTTTGTAAGGTTGAAAACATTGGCAATCCATTTCCGTTGGTCTTTGCGACTTTTGACTATATACCAACAACAACTTGGTAGATTGTGGGTGGTGGAAGTGTATCACTTGTCACGCCACAGTGAAAAAAGTATCGATTGCCCATTCGTGCAACCAGAGGCATTGAATGTTATTGATTCCCCATTCACATTTCATGTGCACAACAAGCCATCGGTACAACACAAGAAAGAGAAAAGAGCCGGTGCATGAATTCCAACAGGCCATGTTAACAAGACGCCCACTTAAAGGCGAAGAAATAAAAAAAAAGTTTCCCATTCATGAATATGAACGTGATAGAAAGGAAAAGTTTCCACTTTCCAATATTTCGACAAGACCGTTTCATCCTTTATTCCATTTCAAAAGCATAAAAGAGAGCGTTTTCCTTTTCCACCTGAGTGAGAGGGGAATTCGTACAAAGAATTAGGATCTTAGTACACGTAAGATCTGAAATAGAAAAAGTCTAAAGAGCATAATGCAATGAGCTTTCATGTTACTGGAAAGATTATGGTTGAAGAGCCGTGAATTCCGTATTCACGCCTGTGTAGAAGACAGGAATTTCTTTTCATGTATGTGAAAAAGTAGCACTTACCCACATTGTCTTACGTTAGGGGTATGTTTCGTTTCGGGTACGGAATTCTCATATTTTCCGGCACATTCATTTATAATTCATGTTCATTAAATAAATTCAAGTACATAAAGCAAATGTTTTTGGGATGAATAAGGATTCTTGTTACAACACACACATTCAAGTTCCCTTCTATGTGTTTACTTAAACTACTAGAATTTCCACCGTGGCACTTTGTAGTAAACTACGGAACCATTAATTGCAAGCACATCTGAGCAAAGTAAACGCACTCAATCTTGATTTCCGCTTTCTCTACAAAAAAATCTTGTGGTGGGTCTTTCACTTCAACCTCTGTGTAATTTGAAAGGGAAGGAAAACGTGAGTTGACTTCGTGCCAAAGTCCAAACACACCAGATTTTCCGTACACTTGAACGCAACTCGACAACTTGGTAAAATCCAAAACGACAACGAAACTTGTCCAACTTCAAGTACGGATTTTATAGTCGTCTCGGTTTGGGGCCCGGTGTCCTGGTCTACCAAATAGTACTGGACTTGCTAAAACGCTTACTTTGACAACGTCAGGGTTCACTTTTTGGGTAAAGAAAGTCCCAGGAATTGAAGATTACATTGCAGTTTTGCAGTGGAGTCTGGAAAGTCTCGTAGTTGATTCGTCAGCACAAAATTGTACATAAGTTGTTTAAGTGAAGTATTGCTGCAATTAAAGATTTTCGGCCACTCATTTCTTCCCACCGTCATTCCACTTCCCACTAGCGGATCTTTAATGACCAAACCGAATTTCACGGAAATGATCAATGGAAACCTGCAGTGAATCCATTAATCACTACGAGTTCACATTTCAGCAGAAAGTTATTCTGGATTTCGGCACAGCCAGTCCGTTTTATACAACATATGGCATGTCATGTAGTCATATTATAGAATTCATATGTACATGGAGAAAGTCTAGGCCCGCACAGCTTAGCCTAGGTTATTGCATTATTTCTTACGTGTGCTGTAGTACTTTCAGACTAACCATATTTCGATTCATTTATGCCTGCTGCCATTAATAAGCTCCAAGTCAGATTTTAACCAGATCATGAGCAGCGATAGCAGCGGCTCACTCACTATATATAATAATCATTGTTCCATTTGCTCAGCTTCTCTTCATCATCGTCGTCCACATTGACTCTTGCTATATCAAATTCTAATTTAATTACGGTGTATTAAGGCAAATATGGATTTTGTCCTGCAGCCTTCAATTGTGGATGCCTTAATTGATTTTGGGAGAATGTGAAACGAAGCAGCAGTCAAAGTTACCTTGTAGCAGCAAGAATACATAAAGAGAAAAAAGTCAATACTTTTCCAGGGAATTAAAAATATCCGATAATTTTTTATTCGAGTAATAAAGAGCACCCAGACTCTTTTCATTAGATTTTTTCGACCTTTTTTTACGATGTAGCATTATTTCTTTAATGACTTAATGTGTTAGTGCGAACTACGAAGGCAATTCGGCAGCTCTTTTGTATCGACATGAAACATTCTTGTACCACCCGGTTTTGTAGTGGCAATCAAAAGCCATATAGTAGAAATCCACCAAGCTTCAACCTCCTGAGTTTTTTTAGACTTTGTTGTACTCTTGTGTGAGGTCCGGGCTTAATAAAAAGTCCTCATAAAATCTGTTTTTTAAACGCATGAGATACGATTCGTTTTCGCACTGTTTTAGAGTATAGCACTGTCCCTGGGTGAATGGAAGTGTACGACGTTTGGGGAAAATGAAACTATCGACGCCTTGTTTTAGTAATGATACTAAACCTTACAACTCGTTAACAATATATTCAAAAGTTTTGTTCTTGTTGCATGACCAGGGTCTTACATCTTACATGGAAAGTTTTACTTTTTATCTGAGTTATGACATTTTTGCATGCCGCTTATCACATGAAGAGCCAAGAGATTGCAAATTAATGGATTTTCCCAGAGGAAATGCTGTTAAGCTGTTAAAAGGTTCCCACACGTAACGACGCATAAGAAAGACGCGAACGAGTGGACCGATTGGGTTAATTAATGTGATTTAAATGGCGAGACCCAAATTATACCGAAATGTCGAATTAAGGTTGACACAACTAAATTGCACGACATGTTTGTATACGTTGTATGAATAATGTAATGTATGAATTATGAAATAGTAAATGAAAATTAATAGTCTTGTCACGCCGATAATTAAAAAGATGTATAGTTGACTTTACTAGTTAACAAAATGATTATTATCATATTATCATAGATATAATTCATATAATGTAATATGTAAACTACATTAATTTGTTTTTAATATTGGTTCAACCTTGTCTTAATTTGCAGAAGTGCCCTTAAGAAGTAAGTGCAACATAACAGATCAATGTGATGGAGACTTTGTAGATTGCAGAGTCGGCATTTGCAAGTGCGTCCTCGGTTATCTTCCCCGATCCGACAACCCAAACTTGTGCGAAGGTAAGTTTTTACTTAAAAACGACGTGGGTTTTCGAAGTTGTAGCGAACGTTGTTGGTTTTTTTCTCTCATTCTTTTTTAAGAGGAAAATAATAACCTCAAAAAAGTTTTATACAGTGCCAACGACCAGCCTAGCCTTTCAAAAATGGTTAAAACCAGCAAAAATTTTCTATGAGCTTGTAATATGGTCCTGGTCGACGATCTTTGTCGTTGTTGCAAGACGAAAAGTCAGAAATGGAAACTTTGCACTCGTAAAGACGACAGAGAATTTTATAAGAGCTCTCAAAGAAGATAAGGGCAAACGTGGACTATATAGTTGTGACGTGGTGGTTTTACTGCCTAAGTCGTTGGAAGGACTCACGACCAATATTTAAAGAAAGTGAAAGCAGTGGCAGAGCCAGAGCAGAGGCAGATTGTCCTGTATTTTCCCCTTTACTTTCTCCGCTTCCTTGCTTTTTCTGAATTTTCGACTCATATAGTTTCATTTTGTTACCTCCTTCTCGTCGTCGTGTCCATTCCATTGTCGTCTTCACTTCGGACGTTATTTGTCGCTTCATTTCACGCCAAGCAATATGAAAGTAACGTTTTCCTACGAAAAAAAGGTCCTATGGGCCACATCCGCAATGCAGCTGCCGAATGAATTGACACTCCTTTCCTTCGTTCTCAAACTACGAACTGGGTTACTGTACAATTTTTATTAGCCCCATCGGCCATTGCCTCCGAAACTTAAGGGTACAATATAGTATGGTTGGATTTACTTTGGGATTTTTGTTACAATCTCTTCCCTTTTGCTTTTTACTCTAACAAGAGATTTGTTTTCCTTCGACTTGAACGTCAACAACAGTCGTCATCAAAATCCATCTGTAAAGATTATAATGTAGGATCAACTACTAAAGATATTTGTTGGGTTCCTTTTTGTCACAGAGGCGAGTCAACAGCGGGTGGAGGTACCCCAGACTGACCCAACGATGATCGGGGTCGTTGTGGGCTTAGCGTTGATGTCTGTTACGTTGTGTGTCGTTCTTCGATTGTTTGCCAAGTGAGTCACTTTTTATAAATTCAGTATTAATTCGGTACTATAAAATTGATTTTTATGTCAAACTTGCATGGTTTCGATTTGAATTTGAAACGAGAGTCAGTATAGGTTCCCAATTTGGAATGAGTAAATTGATGTTGATAGCTCGTTGAAGGAAGATAATGGAAAAATATGAATTCAAATGAGGGAACTATTGACATTCCCTTTTTTGACAATGCCATCATCGGGCTGACGATGGGATTGTGGGTGCTGCTTTGGAAAGCTGGCCACGTATAATTGCTAGAAGCACATAGCTGTCTCATAGTCATGAATCAAAATAGGCGTAACGACTCACACTCTCACATTGAATGCAAATGGAGTCAAACAAGCGTAGCAAAAACATGAACGTCAAAGACATGCTTTTTTTCATTGTTTAGAATAGAATGGAGTTGACATTTCCATTTTGAGTCTTGCACGTCCGTGTCGCGGACATCAATTGCTCCAGTAAAAAAAATAGGGAATTCGACCCACGAGAAAAATAGATCAGACTGAAGGAAACTAAACATAACGTGTCAAAGTGTAAAACTTTCTCTCGGGTTTCACAAATTGTAGAGCATGTTTTCCTTTGTTCTGTACTTTATTGACGCTTATAACACGAAATGAGTTGCTGCGGACTTTGTAGAAAGTCAGTGCTGAAAACCCTTTCAAACTGTACTTTTTTTGTTTTATCTGTGTAATTTTGTACTCTCATGTGTGTTTCTTGGTTCTTTTCTCAGAGCTCGATTCCGAGAGAACAGGACGATTTTTAACACGCCAAATCCTCGTTTGATGAACGTGTCCTTACTCAAAGGGTCCAAGACATTATTACGAGGCAACAGTGCTGGAGGTCAAAGGTCTCGTCGTGGAAGTCAAGCGTCTGTGGCAAGTGGACAAGAAGGTATGACTCCAACTTCACCTACTATTGTCGATAATGGAGCCGCCACCACGTCCAACGCTCGACCCAAGCCATCAAGACAATTATCAACTGACACTTCTTCCGACAGCAGACCCGCCGGCAAAAAAGGACTTCGAGGTCAAGACTCTGTCGCCTCAAATGTGTAAACGTAAACGTACTATCCATAATACAAAATAAATGTCAGTTTATGACAGATTACCAAGCAATCCAACATACTAACAATAACAACAATCGTCGCAATTTACTTCGACAACATTCAAACATTACATAACTTACATATTTTAAGTTTGATTTGCTTTGAAATTGGAAGGTAGAAAATGACGATAACGATTAATGTTGTAATGAGAAATCATTTTAAACAAAACTTTATATATTCAAGTTAGCACGACCAAATTTGAACTTTCAAGTTTACAAGCTAAAATTCGAAATAATTCCAAAGTACCGCACAGTTCATTAAAATTCCAAAAAAGTCAAACGTCTAATTTTTTTGAATATTTTGCTCTATAATGAAAAGTATGTAAAACACATCTCACTCAGAAATATGAAACAGGAGAATATGGAGAATATGGAATAATGTTATAATGTAGCAATGCTATCAATTTAATTACAACAATTTTTCACTTCCAACCTTTCAGAAACATGGTCAATTTAATACTAAACCAGTTTAAAATTTCATATCTCGTTTGTACCCATAAAGAACATAATCAACGATAACGATACAATTTGTAATAAAAACTGTATAAATATTCAGACATTTCATTATTGGAAATCAAATGAAAAAATCTACTAGCACTAAAAAAAACTCTATTAAAAGTTTATGAAGTTACAAAGTCGCCGTTAAATAGTCCTTCAATGGAAAGCAGTTTGTAAATTAATTCGGCTTGGGTTGTTGAAAGTGAAACATTATCTAAAATTAATGTTATAAGTAAATTATATAAGCGTAAGGAAAGTTAAAAAACCATGAACGGCATTCCCTTTGCGTACCTTTAAAAAGAATTCGCACTGTAAATATTGAAATTTTAGCATTACTAATATTAATTACTAGTCATGAAATCATGATTGAAAGTAGGTTTGATACCTTGTACTATAAAATGTTTGAATAATAGCCAAAATCATCATTTTAAAATTGTATATATTTACAACTATATAACAACAGAACTACACTGCACTCCATGATGCACCATTTGTTGCAAATTGCAACTTGCAAGTATAACCTTTGATGGTTTATGTTTTTGTATTAAAATGATTATGGATTAATATTGTATAATTTATTGTGCATTATTCATTATTCCTGAAATTGCTTCTTCGGCCTGCTCATCTCATGAAGTCCTCGTTTACTTTAAAAATTGTCAATGTCTTGTAATCTTGTATAACGTAAATTATGTATCCGTATTACAAGTTTCCTAACCATTGTAATATTGTAGCCTATTATTGGTAATTGTAATTGGTAGCCTATTTTTATTAGGATATATTTTCTGGCATTCGTACGTTGCTCATGCTGAAACCCTGAAACGACCAGATTTTAATTAAAACGGTTAAATGGTAATTAAATGATATGTCAAGTCGAGTAGTTATGTGATTGTACAAATGTATGGCATGTCATCGTCATCAGTTAAATTATGTTATGACTTTCATCTAATCAAGTAATCAGTCATCGATTTTCAATTCCGTTTGGTTTATTTACAAAGTTCACAAATTTTTTTATCATTGTGTTGTAAGTTGTGTTTGATCTGTGATGTTACTTTCGACTTTCAAGACTTTCTGACCTTAATTAAGGTAATACTTGCGCAATTTACTTTTGAAAATAATTATCAAATCGTGTGAATCGTGATAAAATAGGCTTTTCATTTAAGTTGAATATTAATTAATGATTATTTAATTGTATACCTTATCCTTTATTCAAAATGTGAATGTGAGAATAATTGAACTTGAGTCATACGGAAATCGTCAATTTACAAACCAAATAACCAATGCGTTTTTGCGACAATGAATGATGTACATAAAAACACTTTTCATAGACTTTAGACTTTAACTTAAAATGGCCTAATGCCAAAAGAGCCAACAAACCTGTTCTTATCCTTAAATAGAGTTAAAAATACAGTTGTTTAAGATTCTAATTAAATAAAGGCATGTAAGATGTAACGCGCTTACTGCTGTGCTGTGGCTGCTGTGGTCCAGAGACTTTACATGAAAATCTCCGGTTTCGTTCCGGCAAAGATTTCTCTATGCACAATAACTGGAACCTTAAATAATCTTTTGATTAACTCAAAGTCGAACTCATCCAAAATCTTGTTTGAATAGTTGATTGATGTTACTTAACGTACCACTAAATGGTAATTAAAACCTGTTGTAAATACTGACATTCTTTCCAGTGCCTAGTGCCTACTTACACTTTAAACGACACCAAAGTAAAAATCTGCAAGAATTAATGTCATATTTTGTGAAATATTCTTGCAGAACCTGTCTCACTGTCCAATGTCCACTACTATGTTATTTAATTAAATATTCGTTTGTCTTCTTGTTCTTGTCAATATAAGTGTACTGTCATTGTGATTATTATTATCTTTGCTTTTGTGTCTTAAATGTAACGCTATAGAGAAAGTACTATTTAAGCAATTATATGGAGAAATTAATATGATACGAATCGTAGCTAAGGATTAGATAGGTTTTATGACATTATTATGTAAATTGTACTTAAATAATAGAAATTGTACTATAAGTGTCGTATAAATTAAGTTAAGGTGGTTTGGTTAGCAGGTTAAGTCAACGGGCGACAGGACACTGGAAAATCCTTTTCCTTATGTCGGTCCCCGGAAAAAACTAAAGGTAAAAACGGTCTGTAAGTTAGTAAACTTGGGTTGACAAACTTTGTCACCCATGCAAAAAGCTCGTTAAGGTGCTGTGAAATGCTGTGTAAAGTTGATGTCGCTTTCACTTGATTACTTTTTTAGTTTGCGTTAAAGTAGTACAATTCATTTTCATATGCGTCATTCTCATTAGTCATTGTAAATTAGATTAAAAACTCACAGAGTTTCTTTATTTGATTGAATTTCTGTAAGTAAATTTTTCATGTGTAGGTTTTAAGGCGTGAAAGTCGTTGTTTTGTCCTGTTGTGATTAAATGTAAAGTAATATAAAATATAGCTAGAAGATGTCCAGTATGGTCATTGATTCATAATTCATAGGTAAATGTTAATGTTAAGGAAAAATGCCTATTTGGAACCTTTTACAAAACTTCAGCCTATATAACTACAAAAAAACGTTTCGCCGAGCCCTTATCGTGTTTCGATTACGTATTATCATTACTCATAACTCATAACCATAAGAAGTCATAAGTCATAATAACGTACGATTACGTTATAATCATTAACCTTTTAACACAGTGCTAAAATCTTGCAAAAGCATTAAATTACCTGACACAATGTCAAATAATTCCTATACGATGTATAAATATAAATATTCTTACCTATTGTGTAAAATAATAACTTAACTTGTATAGATATTAGGATTTCGGCTTTATGTAATTTGACTTTAAATACTTATGTTGTTGAAAATTGTTTTCTAAACTTTATAAAATGTAATTTTCAAAAATTAAGTTATAGGTTTGTGTAAAGTCAAAATATGATTTCATTTTAATTTCATAATATGATTGATGTGAAAATAACATGTTTACTTGCGTAATGTGAATTCGGTATTAAGTTTACAAATGTCGTGTAAACGACATTTCGCAACAGTTTGAAATTATTGTGATGTTACAAGAATTTTGCATAGAATAAAATCATTGATTTCAAAAAATCAAACGTACTCGTTTCATGTTCATCATTTTTTCCATACTCGTTATTTTAGGCCGTATTCCTGTAAAGTGTACACTGTACAGCGCCTACTCACTTTATTTCCGTTTTAGATATTTTGTAAAAATAGTAGTAATATTGTAATTAAAGAGGTTAGTTTGTTAACTTTGCATGTGCAAGTGCAACCTGAGACTGAGACAACAAGCAACATGGAACTGTTTGGAATCGCTTCGCTATAGGTAGCGTGTGTAATTTCCACCGCTGCGCTTGAAACTTCAGTGCCATTTCCCATGCATTGCTTTTACATTGCGAATTGGGAGCCTCTCCTCTTTGTACTACGATACGATGTAAACCTATTCTATATGGGCGAGGTCCAAACTGATTTAATAACAGAAGGAAGATAATCATTTAATTCATCGTCATCTTTGTAACGTTAATTTCCAGTGTTTGTCCTAAAAATTAGTGTCAGCGTTTCAAAATGTCAGTTCATTCGGCCATAAAGGGTAAACTTATTGCAGTGATTGGAGATGAAGTAAGTTTGATCACTTTTATTTATTCATAATTTAAAGTTGGTTTAAATTATCTTCCAGTATTAAATTAAATGGTTTAAATAGGATACCTGTGTTGGATTTCTGCTGGGTGGAATTGGAGAAATAAACAAGAATCGACAATCTAATTTTATGGTTGTTGACAAAAGTAAGTTATGTAAATGTAGCTCTATTTTCTATTCACTTCGGAATCACTCACAGTAAAGGGAAACAATATAATACAATAATGTATTTCAAAATAACTTTTCTATGGTATAATCTAATAATTTATTACTTCTCGTTCTCAAGCGATATATTAATGATTGGTTTCGTGTTTAGACACCAGCGTGAGCGAAATTGAAGAAACGTTCAAAAAGTTTCTTCGGAGAGATGACATTGACATCATCCTAATAAATCAAAATGCAAGTGTTAAACTTTCTTTAATTTACTGTTATTATTAGCCTTTTAGTATATTGAAATGAATTAAAAAGAAAGCGAATGATTATTATTCAATGGTGTATAACAAAATAATAAATAATTTAGGTGGCAGAGATGATTCGTCATGTGATTGACACTCATACGACACCAGTTCCAGCTGTGTTGGAAATCCCTTCAAAAGATCATCCGTATGACCCAGCCAAAGATTCAATTCTTCGTAGAGCGAGAGGAATGTTCAACCCGGAAGAATTTCGTTAAACATGTTAACATTTGTAGTCATTAGTAGTCAAATAAGTAGTGAACTTAGGCAGTTTGGTACTTGCTGTTGATCTGTCGATACAAACATTCCAAAGTGATCCTCATTTTTTGCAGATCTGTCATCAAGTTATGTATCATGAAACCTAAAAATAAAAGCTTAATAAAGGTGCAGTTATATTATGTAAAATAATAATATACATACACTAACATTATATGTATAACATTACATTGAAGTGCACGTACTCGTGACCTCCTGGCAAAAGGAAGCCACTGAGTCAAAGGAAGGCTCCTTAAGGTGAACTGGAGCACGCATTCAAGGCAGTCTCAAAAAGGATCAAAGTAGGTCCATTTCACTTTTGCCTCACTTTCGATTTTCTGAATATACAAGCCGTCTGATCTCGTGAGCTATTTTTTGGTTCGAGGTCGTAGTCTCTGTATAAACTTCCGGCTTTCTACACCAACATCTCACAGAGTATGAGACTGTTCAGCACCTTAGTGCAACATGAGGGAAGCGTGTCTTTGGGTCGAATTGACGCTTATGCTGAAATTGAGAGCATTTCTACACTACACACTATACTATGTTAGCACTTAGCAGCGCCTGCCGCTCATTGTATACACAAGTATGCAATAGTGCAATATCCAAAACAGCAGCAGCAACAACATCAGCAGCGCCTATCTCAGCACCTCCGTAACTCAGTACACACTCTGAGGAGTAAGAAGTTACCCCTTCCACTTGAACCGTTCTGTATGTTCACTGAAAGCGTGCACTGCACTACTTGAATGAGACGAGGTGAGGAAGGATGTAACCTTAATTCAGTCCCTTTCGTCAAAACGTCTTACCTGCTTCTCACCATTGAACAACAGCGGCAAAGCTGGGTCAACCACAATGACTTCTGTCCATCATCATTTCTATGCAACGGCAAATGCAACGTGTATAAGTAAGAAAGGAAGATTTCACCGTCTACCATGTGCTTGAGAGTCTTCATGTCTATCCTTGCTTCCCTGCGCCTGTAACACTTTTCAGACATAAGGGCATAACGTAACACTTCAGGCTCCCCTCGGCTGTCTTCAGATGAAATTTGCAAGCGTCAGTTTCACACGCGTGCCGAGAACCCTTGCTTTGTTCGCAAACACTTTTACTATCCATCCCTTTCTGTGCTGAATCACATTGGCATTCTTAATTCACTTGTCTTCAAGCGATATCTTCAAAGCGCATAATGCACTGCAAACACAAATTGTACGGCAGGTTGATGGTTAGGCATTAGGCCTGTCGTGCTGCTTACAGGTTACAGACTTACAGCTCAAAGACTGCCGAAGATTGCATTTTACTTATGTGCTTACATGAAAAGCAGTACGACAACAACAACGGCACATGCGAAATGAGCAATGAGGTTGCAGGTTGCAATAATGCAATGTGTGCAATGCAGTATGTACAAATGAGACGTGAGGATACTGTGCAATTCAGAATTCAGTACAGCACGAGCTCATTGTGCTTTGGTCCGCTTGGTATTTGGTATCATTCGTATCGAGGTGAAATCGAAAGTCAAGGCTTCTTGGTCTCATTCTTTGTCTTTCTGGTGTCCGATTGATCTACATTCCATACTGATTCCTACTATACAACGAGCGCTTGACACCGTTTCTCTGTCTAAACTGTACAAGAAATAAGAAGAACTGAAGAACCTTCCTAATGTATCCTTGTAGGCACCCTCCTTCCCATGTCGTTGGTCTACTCTCAGGGCTCTTTTGCGACTTTTGCCCAACTTAAATGAGCTCGTCCAAAGGACTCAAAATAGGACTCGGTTACATCAACTGATCTAATTTCGTTCTACACCCCAATTTATGAGTTCACATTTCCACAAAGTGCTCTTTGCGCTTGTTTGCCACTCTCGTCACCTCTTCAGTCTTCAGTTCTTCAGTCTTCCTCCGAGTACCTCGAAGAATCAATGAGAGGAAATGCTATCAAATAAGCAAAGCAAAGTAAAAGTAACCTCCAACAAGTAGACATTTACAATTTTGATCTTTATTAATTCCTTTATAGATTTCAGTATTCCGTCGTCATCAGTCTACCAGAACGTACCACCAGAACAGAACATTAATTTATTTCGTGACACACATTGTGGCTGGGTAATTAATAAAAGTTTAACAATGGCATTAATTTACGTGTATAAATCATCTGTGGTGTGTCTGTATTCAGGAAGGTTGATAGGTTGGTGCGTGTTACTTTATTATATTATTATATTACTTATGTACAACTGTTATGTTGTACATTTAATGGACATTGGACAACTTATCATCAAAGATCCAGAGCGGCGTTCATTTATTTGTTATCGGTACAAGCGATTTATTATGAGATTTTGTTTGGATTGTTAGTCAGAAGCCATTGACCGAGCCAACGAAGAGGATCTTTCGTGTCCTCTCGAACCAAGAGTGTCAAACCCATTGTAAGTACCGGGTAGACATTGTCATCTAAATATAATGAAGACGAAGTTCCGTCCGGGATCGTGTCAACAGTCACTGCAATTATAAAACATTACATTATCCTTTACATACCCATCTGAGCATCGTTTTAATGTTGTTTATTACAAGAATCCAATTGAAACTCAGGTCGCACTTTCAGGGAAGAAAAACCGAATTTCGAATAAAGCATCATTAAGATCTTTAGAAGCATGCAATCCGCACTTGACATCATCTTCAGGAACGCCGTAAATGAAACTTAAGCAGTTAGCGTCCTTTTGACGTTCTGCGTAATCTTTAGGGCCAACCAATTTTCGCCACTGTTCAACGACATTCGGTCCAGACAATAGCAATGCAATGCAAGTTCGTCCACATAGATTTTGCATGCTTAATGTGGCATCACAGTCATCATGGTAAAATTCGGAAGCTTCATTACGTGTAAGCTTGACTTTCTTCGCCTGTCATTATTAATAATTTAATACATCACTACTGTTTGTAACTCTTTTAAAAATCGGACATGTAGTTATGAAAATCACACCCTCAAAATCCCAATTCCTTCACGACGTATAGCCTGAATAATGTCAACAGCTTGATCCACGGCTTCTGGTTGAATGAGACCGAGTGTCTGCTGTAAATCTTTCGAAGGGTCATCGTCGTCGCCACCCTGAGCCTCAAATCCTTCCTCGACGCAATCCATAATGTAGTGCGTAATTTAGAAATCTCTGTGATTGTTTTGATTGTTTTAGTAAGCCGGCAAGAACAAAAACATTCTATTTCATTTTCAGCAAAAGGTTTTACCTTTTAAGAACAAATACAATGTATAAAATAAGGATGATCAATGTTGCTAAGCGTCCATGGTTCTTCAAATATATTATACTTTCCCATTTAAAAAAGTCATATCACATTTAAAACGATTCATGCTAACGGAGATAATTGCATAAAACACGTGACGTCATTCGCATTTGCAGTTCCCTCGTAATCGTACCGTAATTTATTACCTGATGAGGTGATCATCTCATGATAGAAAAATCAAATCTGGAAAAACGATGCATGCATTATTCATAATGTGTGGAAAGTTATATTTAAAGAGTAATTCCGCACTTTCTCTGAATATCATTAGTGAAATTGAAATTGTTCGTGTATTTCAATTTCATATTCCATTGCAAATTCAATTTTTGCATGATGTTAATGTTGTATTATGTCTGTCTAACAGACAGGTGTTCATACTGACATGACAATTTATGACCTACGAGGAAGAGGAACCGTTTAATCCTTTTATGATTTGTTGTCATGTTCAGATTTTACATACAACTGGATTATTGTAATTTTATGTTACACTATAAAAGTGAGCATGATAATGATGAGGTTTATTGTGGTTTTGTTACATTTCTTTGTATGTTTAGTTTTCATGATGCCACGATTTCGATTAAATAATAATTCGTATTTATTAGTGAATTTAGCACTGTATCTACTGTTATTTTTGGTGAGTGTAATAAAATTGACACACAATTTTAAAAAATTACTTTGTTATTTTGTAATCAAATAATGTGTTATTTACTGATTTTCAAAATGTAGATTGATGTGAAAGCTGTTCATTATGTGCCAGGTTACAACATTTCTAAAATTAAGAATAAAATAATTAGCAGGAAATCGGATACATGTAATCCGCCACAGGGAGATCCTGCATGCGGTTCAATGGAATTTTTGGGATGTGTAGGAAATAAAAAATATTATCACGAGTCCACTGTGATGGTAATTGGCAGTTGGCAATTAACAACTTTATACCCTATGTATACATGACTCACCTATAAATAGTTATATTAAACTACATAGTAAATTACATAAACAGGTCAATTGGTTTGAGGCTTGGGGATACTGCAGAACATTCGGAATGCATTTGGCTACAATTGAATCTCGATTTGAACAAACGTTTCTGGAAACATTCATTCTTCGGCCAGGTTCCATGTTTTACACATAATACTTATACTAACGGGCGGTACGAAAAACTGCCAATCTGGTGACCCCTAACCCGGGCGGAATGGACAGTTTTTCATTCCCATACCGTGTACATATAAATAATGATTAAAGGAAAACAAAATAGCATAAATTAATGCAAAAATGTTTTTTTTCTAAAATAAGGTTCAACTGCTGTGACCTATTGGACATCAGGAACAAGATTTTCAGGGAATTTTGTTTGGATGACGACAGGGAACAAATTCACATTCACGAACTGGAGACCAGGAGAACCCAATAATCGTGGAAGTGAACTCTGTATTGAAATCGTAACGAATCCATTTCAAGACAGCTTTTTATGGAATGATCGACAATGCGCAAACAATGGTTACACCTTATGCCAAAAGAACATACCAGAGGAAACTGCAACAACCGCGTCCACTACACCCAATCCGGATGATAGCAAAGAATCTCCTTATGCTTACTGATTTTACCAATTCATTATTCCAAAAACATTTATTTATTTTTCGTATTTTCAATTAACTCAAAATTATGTGAATCTATGTAATGGATTTATGGGTATTTGATTATGTTACAATGTCACATTTTACAAATAATTAATTTTACATGTTTTCAATTAGGAAGTTTAATTTTTCTCAAACTTCTTCGTAATCGTCTTTTAATTTCATTATCCATGTCTCGGTGTTCACGAAGGTACGCAGATTCATCCTCATCATTTGATCTGAACAGAGAACCTGTTGAATTAAAAGAAACCTCGTTTTTTACATGTCTCATGAATTCACATTTTATTTGTCTTTATTGTAAATTATTAAAAATCGGGATCTTGAAATGTTGTAATCATAAAATATAGTAATGCTCTGACCGTTTTTCCGGGCCAATACTAAAAGTGTCGTCGCAATGACAGATAAAAATGATAAGCTTCCCAATAAACTGTACAGTTCCATATGATTCATTTGTCCATGCTGTTGAGTGCCTTTCTTCCATCCCCAGCCCCAACCTTGACTTCCGGCGTAACCACTATTACTCAAAATGGTTTGCGACGTCTGAACGTCTTTCGTTTCCGATTTTTCAGATTGTTCATACTTTTGATCTCTTTTAGGAAAGTTGTCAGAGCTCCGAATAGGGTAACCTTTCTCGTCATATTCGCCAAGGAGTTCCATGGATGCTTTGTTCATAATTCGTTCACTGCAAAATTGCAAAAACATAAGTACATAGCAAATAAGCCCACACCCAGTCGACGAACCTTTTATAGGAGAAAGGAGATCAAACTCAGAGACTTAAGCTATAAAAATTTATATAAATTACCTTCCCGCTGACGGCCACCGAAACAATGCTTTCCCTTTGTCCAGGAGATCCCATAGGAAATTCTGCTGAGAAGACGCAGACAAACTGGTCAAAATTACTAGAATTGTAACTACTCGATTGATCATTTTGTATCTGTAATAGATGATGACCACAATGTATTCCGAACCTGACAACGACATCAAGTGACATTGAACAAGTCCATTTCGCGGCAGAACGTAACACAACGGGAACGCTTCCCGTGAAGACGAACGGAAGGGCAATCAAGCATGAGGACATGCTCCACTTGAACTTAACTTTAACATGAACACTTTACTCAAGACAATTTGGTGCGTAATATAAAGGTCACAAGGTGATCAACATAACATCAATGCGACACTTCATCTTACACATTGATTGAGAAGTAACACTCAAGCCTCTTGAGCGTGACTGTAACATACCGCTCATTCATTCAGTGACTCGACGGAAACTTTTTTTTTACAATACACGCCCTCAACCTTAAGGCAACTTTGTAAAACCCAGTTACGGAATTTAATATTCTAATTCTATGTTTTACATTAATTGGCATTCATTTATGTTTCATGCGGATTAGGATTAGGTAATAATTTACAAAGCACAATTCACTGTTGGGATTTCACTAATACCTTTTATTCATTTCTTTCTCCTTTTGAACATGACTTGAAAATGATGTTTTGTATATTTTCTTCCAAAATTTTGGATGAAGCTATCGTACGACGAGCTTTGGAAAGATTCCTCACTATCGCTGTCACTGTCACCACTCGAGCTTGAACTTGAACTTGAACTGGATGAGTCTTCCAACACTAAAGCATCGTTCTAACGACAAACAAACAATTTATTAAACATTCTAATAATTAATTTTGTAATCATTATTTTAGTTTTTGATTGTTTGAAAATTGAATTTTGAAAATATTAGCAGTACATAATCATAGGACGGCATACGATTTTCCGCAGCTTTAACTGATTTCGGATTCGATTTCTTTTTAGTGTTAGTAAACATGGGCATCAGTACAAATGTAGGGGATTGATCAGTGTCAACCCACTAAAGAATCAAAGTAAACGTACTTTTTAATGCATAAAAATGAAATTATAAATTAAAATTATATACACGTATATCATAAAGTAATACCACAGGGACAGTTGAAGTTTCAATCCTTTTTAAATCCACTTTTTCGACACAGAACAGTGCCGGAACTAATATTAAAAAGGAAAAGATGAAAAAAGTCCTCATATTTTTTGAAACTAAGGTCTGCCTTAAGGTTTGACTTGGAAGAATTTAACTAATACAATTACGGTTGACTTCGAAATTATATTCCATTTTCCATGTAATTTATTATTGCAGCAACAACGTCGGACGGTCTCGACTGAACAATTTAATTTTCATTCTATAATCATAATCATTATTTTAAGCTGCATACAATAATAAAACGAAAAAGGTGCTCAATTTTTATTTTAATGGCTGGACATAATTTTGAAGTGTAGAATGATGAATGACGTAACTTTTTAGGATCCTTTAGGAACAAAGTTAGACTCATGAACCTGATTGTGCTCAGGCTTATACAATGTTGTATATAGGGACAGGGAGTAGAAGAGAACCCAGATTACTTTACGAACTGCTACGACAGAGGTCGACCGCATCTTTATTCGGATTGGTTTGGTAATATAAACCAACACTACTGCCTAATGGGAATGAACCTTTGTCTCTCATTTAATTCATAGTTTTTGAGAGTGGTTCATTAACTTCTATGTGCGTTAATGCGTTTTAAACAAATATCAAAAATGTGTAACAATTAACAGTAAATTATATCTTATGAGGATAAATGAACTCAACTGACAGTAAAGACGAAATTTTACTGACGTTAAGCAAAATTAACATTCGACGTTCTGACTTGTTTTATTCTGGGATAACAAACAGTGTAGAATGCAAAAATCATTATTATGAATAAATGTCATTAGTCTCATGTCATTAGTCATTAAGTTTGGTATGTTCCTTTTGAATTTGTTTTCAACACTGAACAAATCACAGGCCAGATTTGCAGAATAAAGCTTCAAAACTCGTGTATTAGTTAAATGAATTGATTTCTTCTGAGTCGCATCGAGTTGATGTTGAAAATGTTGATGTGAATAAGATTGAAATAAATACACCTATAAACGCAAACACAATATAATGTAAAGTTTTTTTTACAGGAAGATCGTTGAGTTGAGACCCAATCTATAATATGCAGTCGTGCTTCATGACGTGATGTGATGTGAAAGGCAGTGAGGAAGATCGGAAAGGGAAAGGTGAGCTTTAAGAATAGATAGCACGAATGTAAAAAAAACATCGGATTCATTATGCCCAGCTGAGATTTCGAAGGAGTGTGTCTTCTTTTTTACTTTGCTTGGAATGAGAGAGGTTTAGAGTTTAGACGGTACACATTATTAACAATGGGATATAGATATGGCAAAGTACCGTAGTTCAGGACTTGAACTAACAGAGAACAGTCAGGAAAGGATTTTTTTGAAGTATGTGAAAGCAAAGAAGGGCGATTGAAGAGGGAACCTATTTATTATTCCACGTAGGACCGAGGCTGTCAAGTCTAAATGTCAATTTGAGTGGGTGAATGTTGACGGCATGTCAAATGTAACGAAACAGATTGGCTAGATAGAGAGAGACCACCCGATTCTATGCTGATAGTGTGTCTGATCTCACTAGTCGGCTCTTCGTCGTCCTGCCGAGTGCCCCGCAACTTTGCAATGGGCAATCACATAAAATACAACTTTTATAATCTTTCTCTTTGGTTACTTTCAATTGACTACGCCGCATGATTCCTCCACTTACGTCCATTTTAAAAACCCGTTATTGATATTGGTGATGTAGACGTTTTGGTTTTATTTTTGAGAAGCCTTTGAACAAAAAGAAGTAACAATGTTTAGTTACTTCACTGCACCTGAATATCGTTGGATTAAGGAAGATTTCGCCAAGCGTTGAGACTTCTGCAAGTTGAGAGAGAACTGCAATTTCCCCTTCTCATGTAACAAAGTGACATTACAGATTGCAGTATGTACTAGCTAGCAGCAGAACCAGAAGAGATATCACGCCACACTTCCGACGAGGGAGACGAAGCAGAGGACTTTTCCATTTTTTTTCTGGGTGTACACTTGACCTCGCGTACTTGACTGTTGTCACAAAACATTTGTCTCTTCAAGTCCTGACTATTTTCATGAGAATTCCATGCTCACGCTTCAGGTATATAACTACCAAGAAAGAAATAATGTTGGACGATGCCTGCTGTAGTGTATAAGTGGGATGCTCTGGCTCTCTTGCGACGACGATCAGTCAGTCGACACGACAGACTTTTCCGCCATAATTAATGATCTACCTGATTTCGCTCTCTATTTTTGTGTCGGCCACGGTCAATTATGCCTTTTTCTGCTTGTTACCCGACGGAAGACGAGAGACACAGACACACGAGGGAAATCACAGGGCTTTTTGTCTGTTCTGTGTGCTCAAACTCAAGATAGGGTAGGGATTCCTCCTCCTCTGAATTCTGTCTAAAAACTAAAGCTAAAGCTGTACATTTTTGTGTTGTTGTTGTGGTTGCTGTAGCCCTCACACAGAAATGAGACTTCGCCTGATGACATGTCAGAAGAAGAAAGAGCCATGTAATGATACACACTCTTGCACCTATGACTCGGATCATTATTCATCTTCAGCTCGGCATAAGCACTCTTTCATTACAGTACAGTTTTTTCCTTGTAACAAGTTACAATGAACACTGTATTTTTGACTTCTTCTTAATTCTTATGAATCCTTCAATTGGATTATTTTCCTTCGCGTATAGCTCGTTTTCTGAATTATATTTTGAAGAGCAATTGAACGACACGTAAGTGTAATAAAAAGACTGTTGATTTAACAATGTTAAAAAGTGTATAACTTGCGGTTAACCTGCAAACTGTGTCCAATGCACTACCATGTGAAGATTCAGTTGTCTCAAAAAATTGGTAAGCTCAGCAGCAAGCAGTTTCGAGTTCAAATCCCTTCGTACACCCAAGAGAGATGAGCCCATGATTTTCACTACTTGACACTTTGCTGAGTACGACAGACTCAAATTAAATTGACCTTGTGTTGTACACAATCCACACTTCTCACTTCTGGTCGTCTCCTGACGCTACTCAATGATGCAGTATGAATGAGACCGATTGCTACTAGATTTTAAAAGCAATCCCAAAGAGTCCAACTTACGCCAACTGAAGTCTCCTAATCCCAGCAGCATGAATGATTTAACTGCTCTCAGCTCAGTTAGCAATGATGTTCTAACCTTTAAAAACCAAAACTGTCGACAAACAAAGGAAGCAACCGCGTTAATTTTCAAATAGTACTTACAAATAAGGAAGAATACATTATGTATTACTTTACCCGTCGTTAATAATGAATTGTAATTTTGTATTTTTACCTTCTGACTTTTTGTAATAAGTTACATGTCGCAAACGCCGAGTTTCATCGTGCGAATTTTTATATTGGTTTCATTTCTTTATTTCTTCATTTGTCATTGTCCCTGAACCCTTGAATCTGAAAATCTGAATGTGCAATGTACAATCGACAATGGACAATCATATCAAAAAATCAAACAGATAAACTACATTGGAGAATCTAACTCCAGTGAAGCGTTTTATGTGACTGGAGCTGAAACTCTGAAACTATTAGTACTGTTTTAAATCGAGCTTTTTATACGCAAAACTTTAAATATTATATTCAATTCTAAGGTGTATATAGTAGTTTGTAGTCAAAAAATATGGGAAAACATGTGTACTTGTGTACTCGTCAATTGACACTTTGTAGATGGTGGTTGTAAACTGGCTACATTGAATAGTCAAATAAGCATGAGCTTTTAGTACAGCACCTTAGAAATTCTCCAGTAATTACCACATTTTGAGTCGAGAGAAATTACAATGGTCGTCTACTCCGCCAACATGTTAATTCAGTTATAGTTTGACCTTTAGCAAGGTGGTCTGAGAGATGAAGGCAGTAGTCAGCAGTTCTGACGTACTGAGTAGACAGATTCAGTAGTTGAACCGACGACGACAAGGTTGCTAGCGAGTAGTGGAAGTTCTACGTGCTTCACAAAAAGAAGAAACTGGAAAAGAAGATAAAGAAATTCAAAAAGACAGACGAGAAAAGAGCACTTTGGCAGTAGAAAAAAGGAACAGTGTGAGTGACTGCGGACACGGAACATTACTTTCAGTTTTCATTATTTCCCACCATTTTGCGGGTCTTGATGGTGAAATTGGGTTGAAAATTTATTGCACTCTGTTGAACATTGTAAACACACACATAAACCTTTGTCTCCTTTTTGGCTGCGGCTTCTTCACGATCCCATGAACATTCTTGAGCAGGACGGAGTACGGACGAAGATCGTAAAGTCCTCTGAGTTGTATAAAAGTGTCAAGATTCTTGTTTTGGGCTACTGCGTCCATGTAATACGTTCGTGCCTTTGTGTGCCGCACCCTTTTCACCTTTATTCCTCACAACTTACTTTTTCAAATCGAAGAAGGAAAGAAATTTAGAAGATATACGGAAGCTCCACGGGTTATTACCCGGGCCGAGCCGTCGTCGTCGCGCCTTAGTCATCTTAACTTAAGCCAAACGATTTTCTTATGCCAACTTGCCACTTCTGACTCCATTAATTGTCCATTAGGTAAGTGCCATTCCCATCATGTTCATTGCATCATTTATTAAAATTATTGTCACGGCAAGCACTTTACGACTTTTCCTTGCGTAGGGTAGAGTTCTAGAGTTCTACGTAAATAACTTGGTTTAATGTGTATACCAATAATGCGGAGCTACGAGTTACCAGCTTTATTTTATTGTGTAAGTAATATGTACGAACCTGAAGACTAAAATTCAAGAAAATTTGAAATTCAAAATGGCAAAAAAATTGCTTTCAGCTTGAAAGTTTCATTTAAACTAAAACTTTGAAATTGCTGCAGGAGAGCAATGTGAGACTGGAATTCACAAGAGGATTCTTGTGATTCAAGCGAGGCAATTCGGGCAATTCTTTCTTCTTTCTGGCACTTTGGCTCTTTTTCCTGTTTCCCTCACTGGTTGTTATTAGAAAGCTCAATGAATCTGGCTAATGGAAGTCGAGAGCGACAAGTTTCCTTGCACGTTCACTTGCCCACTTTGCACTCGACTTGAATTATGGCCGTGTCCGGGAAGAGATATGTGTGTTTGTAGGTTTGGCAAGCACTTTGAGGGTTCACAGACTGTATAACTGTCCCATACATTTTCCCAAGTCCAATTGTCGGTCTGTCCCACATTACTGCACTTCAAGAGTTCGGACGCAAAGTTGAAGGAGAAGGTCTGTGTTTCTTTTTGTCTCATTTGCTCTAGTCTAGATGCATCATTTGAGAAAAAAGCTATATTACATGCTTTTCTTCACTACATGCTTAACAATAGCTGGACAACTGGACGTCTGGAGAACATTTTCTGGAGATCGAGACCTTCTGTTGCTACTGCTGGTCAAATGGTCAAAGTCAGATGTAATTTTCTTTCATGTCCTTGCTTTGGTCCATAAAGCTGTAAAACGTTTGTGTGTCCTGCATAGTGGAACATCTCCTGTGTAAATCCAATCGTCCTTTACATTTTCCGTGTCCTCCTTTTGTTCATGGATTGGGGACCAAAACGGCCGGGTTTTATGGCTTTTTTCTCTTTGCCTTTACCCCGGAGGAAATTGTGACGCAGTCATGTTCTGAATTAAGTCTGAGACGGTCAAAAATTGCCCAGTCCAGTTGTCCAGCCCAATATATATTTAACATTATGTACAACTTCAATATTACATAACCTTTAGTACAATTCCACGAATCTTCTCTGTCGTTTCGTTTCATCGTTTCTCTTCAATTGCATCACTCCATTTGTTCCTACACACTTGATGAAAGCGAAGACAAAAACTCAAAGTTGCGCTATACACAGTACGTTGTGATTGTGACGGTTCGTGACGGTTTATGTAAGTCATTTTCTAATTTTATAAGCTTTTAGTTGTTGATTCTCAATGACGTTAATGTAATAAGTTGGATACACTTTATTTTGTACTCATATTGTAATAAGAATTAGGTATACTACGAGAAAGTTTGGATTCCCTTGGTACAACATTAATAATCTCTGGTTTTTGGTATATGAGTAACGATGACAAACAAAATGTAGCTCGAATTGTGCCGTGCCCGCTCCCGTCAGCTTTTGATACGCTTTACATGTCGTGTATGAGTATGCCCTTTTCCGTTTTGTTCATGCTTTTTCCAAGCTATTCCTTCAAAAGTCCCTTCATACTTATAAGATCACTTACAAGTTTCAACACCAGCACTACGCTTCAGTTTGTTTGGTCCAAAAACGTTTTAATTACAATGTTATACTATGCCATATGTTCAAAGAATTCTTCACGAGTTCAATTAACAACATATGCTTCGTTTTGTTATTGATTTTTTGGACTGGCAGACGCCCACACGACAACTTCATACGAAAGAGAGAGAAGCATGGGCTTTCACGCCTGTGTAGAATATTGAATGAACGTCGGACAATGCACGATGAGCTGTCACCTTTGACCCTCAGATTGAACACGCTGACTGTGTCTTTATGTCTTTCACTGCCTAAGACAATGTGACGAGTCATGTGTACTACATTCACTATTCACTGTATTGACATGATGCTTGGGTCCGCATATTAAATGAGATGAATAGCGTACGACGTACGACATACGCACGCTCAAGAATTTCAAATCCATTGTTTATGGCGTTGACTGTTTTGCTTGTTTTGTATATTATGTTACTTTGATTCGGTCGCATTGTATTCAAGCAATGAAAACTGTAGACATAGCAAACACGCGCTTTTATACGTGCAATCGATGTCAATCGTGTCACGTTTCGTTATTATAGTGTCATTACAGGACGCGAGTTGGTAGCAGGCAATTAGCGACTTGCTACGACACTTCATCATCATCCCAATTTCCAAATCATCGTTGTTCGTTGTCATCATTTCGGTACATGCAAAGAATTTTGAATTACTCAGAAACATTGATCTTCTTTTACTGAGGTGGTGCGCTCGCCACTCACGTCACGTCTTGAAATTGGAACTTGGAAGGCAGGAAATTAGGCCCTTTGGCGTTTTCAATCCTAGTGCTCCAAGTGCCCATTTTCGGTTGATCAAGGTTTTCTTAAAGTGGTGGTATTGAATTTGCTTCTTCTTCTTCTGCTCCGTCGTCGTCTTATATTCATGTGATCCATTGTGCGTTTGTCCCTTCTTTTATGTGTATGAAACATTTGGGAGTTGAGACTGACTGAGATCCCATTGAAAATGAGGATTGTGGATTTTTCCTCGTTTCATTCCGTCGGTCGTCGACTGCTGTGCTCTTCGAGGAAGGATCGTCGAAATGGGTGAACGAGGCCCTTTGCCAAGCAGCGTGAAGTACGATTGGTTTGAGAAAGTGAAGACTTGACACATTTCCGTAATGGCGTGTCTCGGCTTGGCCAAGGGTTCCCCTCTGTTTCCTCAATGTATAAAAGCTTCTCTTTGCCTTTTTTCCTCTTCCCATCCCATTTCATGCGATGGATGAAGAAGATATCCCGAAGGAAAATAAAAGAGCAATGCACCACCTCGTTTTTTCTATTTCATGTAATATCCATCTGCTGTCCGTCCGCATTTCGATCCTCTATCCATTTTATTTCTTATTTCATTCCGGCGGTTTTTCGGGGTTTTCGCACCGTTCTTCAACTCGTGTGAGAATTTTCTCTGGCGCTAAGCTGTTTCGCAGTCTCATAAAAACTGGCGGATCCTCCTTGCTCCTCTGTAATAGACAAGCGAATGGAACTAGGAGCGTATTAGCCAAAAAGGCAATCGAATTGAAATGTGGGCAGCTCAAAAAGACTTGAGAACTATTACGTTTGTAAGGGCAAAATCTTGTACAACCTTCTTCTTCTTCTCCTTCTTCTTCTTGGATGAAATAGATTCAGCTTTAAGTGACTGTGTGGGGCAGTAACTTATCAGATGCAGACCCCGACTTAACTTCACTCTCTTCAGACTGGAAAAAGCTTCCACTTTGCCCTGAAGGGCTATACATTTTTACCCAGCTTGCCCTTTTTGTTTTCTTAATGGTTAAACGCTAAACCACACACACTCCTGCAAATGTTGTAACTTATTTTGAGTGTTCCAATTCCACATCAACTTCAATGAAATGGTTAATGCAACTTCAGTTTCTATAGATTGCAAGTTTAATAGGATCCAAGACAAATTGTCTTTCGAACAAGTCAAAGGCCAAAAGCCAGTTCATAAAATCCCAAGCTACTTGACTTATCATAACGGGTCAAAGGAATTTTATATAAAAGCCAGAAAAGTCCATTGAATACGAAATCGTTTCTTCACTTGATCTGAATTTTCCTTAAATTCAGGCTCATCGCTTTTCCCATGTTTCTGTTAGTGTCGTAACACCAAAGAATTCTCATCGAGAAGGAAAGTGGTTGTACTCTCCGTATCCTTGACTTTTTATTTCCTCTGGCTATCTGAAGAAATGACGAAAATTCCTCGGAAGCGAAAGCCTGAAAGTATGAGGGATCGTTTTAGGATCTCGTCTTCTCTCCAGTAATTGCAAAAACTGGAAATTGAGGATTCACTCACTGTGGTCCAGTGTGCTTAAATATAGTTGTAGTCCCTTTTCCTAAAATATAGTTAATTCAGCCTTTTGAAAGCAAAGAAGCGGTTGAGTATAATCGTTTTGGTAATGGGACAAGGAAATATTGGACGTGTAACGATGGGACTCGACGTTTGAGCTGGTTGGGGTAAACATTAATCCGTCTTTGGCCGCATAAATATTTTGACACCGAAGCTTCAAAAAGACTCAGCTGAATATGTGTTTGAAGTCGGCACTATCCCAAAAAACCCTTTCACACTTTCCCTCTGACGACCAAAAGCACTTTCTTCTATACTTCGTCTTCTTCCTGTGTGTGTAAACGTGTAAAGTCGTAAATACAAATGTATGCCACGTTATAAGCTGTTGTTATGCGAGAGACGTGCACTTGCACAGAACCAGTACTAAACATCTCGCTGCGCCCTATCGTTTAAGTTTAATGTCAGCCTATTTTGGATCCCTGCCTCTCCGATCCATCACTCTCCATCTCTTTATAAGCACCAACTGTTCGCATGCGGTGGAAATATACAACATTTTCAGTAAACTCTCAAAAGCTATCATTGTCCTTTATGCAAAATGCATATTTTCACACCCTTTTGTAGTACTATACTAGCTGAACTCACTGACACAGACGATCACTTCTTATTCATTCTACGGTGGAGCATTGTCGTTGTCGACAATTTATTAAAATACTGTGTACATTCAACATTTTTCGTGGTTGCTGTTGAAAATGAAGTGTGCCGAATTCTACCGCATTGAGCTGTAATTCCGCAGTACACTTTTACTTCATAACCTGGAATTGAAGCTTGGGAAGCAGACAAGTATCTCTGCAGTGTATGATTCTTGACTTTCTTGATTCGCTCCCGTTTTTGATGGTCCATTTCCTAAGAAGAGATCTAGCTTTGAAATCGCGTCGACGTTGATGGTTCCCTCCTCGTAAAGTTGAATGAAGTGAAGGCAATGTTCCTCTTCAAATTCGGTTGAAAAAGCTGCTGGTGCATGAAGTAATTTCAAGATGAGACTCAACGGTGGCTGCTGGGCATACAAATCTGATCTAATTTAATGATTTCATCTCATCAGCCAACTCGCAAGAACATCCTCAGCTCCACTTCATTTGTGTAGAAGGCAGGGACGCAGGCAACCAACCAGAAATCTTTGATGAAGCAAGAAAATTAAAGTTCATAGCCAAGTTGAGACAATTTCCTGTAACAAAATCTATAACTCAACATGAACTTTTCTTGTATATTTACACATGCTTTGCAGTTGATATTGAGATTCTCTTAAACTGAATTCAGTGAATCTGGTACAATTCATTTTAGTATGTTAAAATCCCGTACAAACCAGCATCACAAGTACAGTGAAATGGTCCAATGGTATACGATTTTGTATTCGTCCAAGAACAAAAGGCAAGCATTGTAAAAGTGAGTTTTACAACTTTTACTGAGGGACAGGGTCGGAACGGCAGGAGGAAAGTCTGAAACGAAATGGTCCATTCGCTACCTGGCACACGTTTGAGAATGAGACAATGTATTGTTTAAAAGAACCTTGGCACGCACATAAACCTCTTATCGGGTAACATATTGGCCATAAAACAAACCGTTAGGCAGAGTACAAAACCGAATTTCACCCTGATCCTAGGTCACTCGTTCAATGATCCTCCTGTTGTGTGAACAGCACCACTGAGCCATCATAACCGCATCATCTCTCCCATTCAACTACTTCTTTCTTCTCCAGCTCCAGTATTCTTCCTTTCTCACCCTCCAAAAAAGCGAAAAAAAACTTACTACCATGGCGTTCTTTCTTCTTTTGCCCATGCCGCAAAATTTGATATGGCCATTGTGTACGAAATTGTATGGGATTTTTACATAGAACTTTCTTTCCTCTACAGCACTACAGTGGCCTAAAGTCACAACTTATGTCGTTAACTGCCAACGCGCCACTTCCTTCGGTTACTTTATTAAAACAGTTTTTGTTGTTTGGGTCTTCTACTCTACTACATAGTACACTACATGGAAAAGTGAATGAATAATGCAACGGAGACGTAGTCACAGGAGCAGCAGTAGAAAGCAAGTTCAGACTTACTTAGTTTCCGAGCCAAAATTGAATGTAGCACTAAAGATGTGAGTTATCATAGTTCTCTTTGACTTTGTGAGTTGTGACAACAGTTTCAAGGGATATTGCCGCCACGAGCAAACCAATAACTGTTCCGCATGAGATCCCATGTCATCAGCAATGACCAAAATGAGTATATTTTGAGCGGAACTGTGCACTGAAGTAATAAGGACTATTAAGTCTTACACTGAGTTCGTGATTAAAGCATGCTTTCCTTCTGATAGCATCAGCCCATTTGAGATTTTTGAGACATTCTGGAAGAGTTTGTGTGTAGGGTTTGGTATTGGTGCCCACTACTGCTTTTACTACTATAGTATTGTTACCGACATAACATTAGAGAAGTGAACTGGAGAAAAGACTTCTAAAAACTAAAAACAAAGTTGAAGTATCGCCAAAAACGACCAAAATGAATAAAGAAAGTGGTTGGACAATAGCTGGATCGTGTAGAATCCAACGGTTTTTTTGTATGGCCATAATAACAAATTCCGACAGACTTCCAGGACACTCAGGAGCCGGAGCGTAAGAAAGGGAGGCAGAAAAAAAGCCGAGTCGGAGAGAGTTGAATGTAAACTTATTGCCTGCAATACAGAAAGGACATAAGAGAGATGGAGAGACTTTGGATGATGTGCCATTGTCGGAATCATATATTACCAGCGTGGACCACAAGGCGTATAAGCTTTTGGAAATGAAATGGGTTTTGTAGCATTTCTATACACTTCTCAATCACACACACATACACACACAATGTCATTGCCTTCTAAGAAAGTGGGAATGGGTAGAAAAAGAAAGTGGCAAGGCCATCAAAGACGCGCCCAGGCACATCTCTTTTCTTTTTACCGTTTTCCATCCTCTCTTCGTTTTTCCTCTTCCGCTAAAAAGGTAAGCCATCCGGCGCTACTTTTTTTTCGCGTCGAAGCATTTCCAAAGGGCCGGAACCCGCCCTTTCCCCAAGCTATAAAGCGGAAGACCATTTCTCCAGTAGGATTTTTACGAGGTGGCTTCATACAGCCGGAAAACAACGACCAACATTGTATTGCACTCTGAGCCTTTTTCTCTTATGTGACTTTGCGAGCAGTGTGAACAGGCGTTGTCATTCAGTCTGCCTATCTCTCCGGTCTCTCCCTAACACTCTAAGATCCTCTAACAAGCTCACTCCTAATGTTACGTTCGTCGATCCTTCCTATATATCCGTATCACACATTATTAGTAGCACTGCTTGTTGAGTTCACTATCAAAACGTCCTATAGCTAACTTAGACCTCAGGCCAAAAACATCATAGCACGAGGAAACAGTTTGCTATTATACTTACTAACTTAGTAGATGCGCTAGCTCCGCTACTACTGTAGGTTTGTCAGTTTAAGCTGTAAAGCTGTCCCTTAGTATTAGATTGTAGTAGCTCCATGGTGTCTCTCACTATTGCATCTTTCTTCTAACAACTTGGTTTTTGTATCTTTCTCTGCGTGCTAGTAGCATTATATAAGATTGTTTTGTGTGTGCTCCACTGGTCATAGAGTGAGATTCAGCTTGTTCATTTGGAGCCCGTTCCCTATAAGAAAGGAAGGAAAATGAAAGAAATAAGGGAAGTTGAACGAGTACATGATTCTGAGTAGCAAAAGCAAGGAAAAGCCTGTTTTGCTGCTACTGTTGAAGCTTGCTTGCTGTATTGAGGCTTTCAGGAAGGATAGGAAACATAAGCATTGAAGACTGAGAGTTGAAGCTGATGCCTCGTGCTACGGATGTAGGAAGAAGCGTAGCATGGTTAAAGGTTATATTCGCGGCGTTTGACTTTTAGGTGCGTTATTTATGGCATGGAGCTCGACGAGGGGGTAATAAAATTTATTGCTAGGATTTATAGTTGGCCATTTGCTTCAAAATTTGGGGGCCTCTCTTTTACTCTCTCTCTTCTCTTCTCTCTTTTGCTTTTGCTCTATAACTTGATGGAGTTTGTATGTACAACTCTGGGGCTCCAGAAGACTTTGTCTATGGATCTCAAACACATTCGAACCCAGTCGTCTGCCTGCGCTTGCACAAGTTGTTGTAAAATCTGCCGGGTTGATATCCCAGTTCGCCTCTGTCCTTGTGTCTGTTCACTTTGTCTTTGCTCATTCTCTGTTGCTCAAGTTCACTAATTTCATCATCGGGCAGGACGCGCGGACAAACCGTGGCCAAAAAATTAAGTTTGTACAGCAAAGATAGTGAAAGCTACTTGCATCCCAGCGTCAGCGTCGCAGACACAAACCGGTTAGGCTGGCTGCTTCAATGTTCTCACGATCTTCCGCCCTTTCTCCTTGTGCTTTCTCACTCTGCACAAAAGCCTACGAGGGAAAGCAGAAGAGGAACCACCACTCTGTCTCCATTCACCACCGCAGCTAAAACACCCGTCACACTCTCCAGTCAACGCTACTCCACAAGTACATACAGTTCAAGGTTTTTGTCCTTGTCAACCCTGTCAGTCTTCGTTCGCAGTGGCATTGTCATTTTTCTGGCTACTTCCTTCTTTTGTTCTGTACTCGTACAGAGTTTTGTAAAGCACAAACTTGTGTCCAAGTTAGCTGATTTGAACATGGCATTGTGAAAGAACATAAAAAAAGTGGAGTGTACATGTACTAGCTTCAACCCGTACTACTTCCTACTTCTACAAACTGCTGCTTTCTCAAACTGTTGCTGTCGTTGCCTTTGGATCACATCATCTTGTGATAATATTGACTCAAATGACCCTTTGTGTTACTGCAAGTGGAACCTTGTGGTGAACACAAGGCCATCTCAATAATTCGCAGCAACTTTCACCAAACGAGAAGGACTTGTATTCCTAATCTCCAGTTGTTGTAGTGGTGACACGTGATGTGATGTAAAGTGACGTGAGAGCAGATGAGGAAACTTGGTCTGCCACTTGTTCTTTTTTGCTATACTCATGCCCTCAGCTTGGCAAAGCAATGCATTACATACATTACATAGTGGAATACGATATAATAATACATATACAAGATACTTTTATACGCTCCAGCTGCAATCTGAATCAGTGACAGAGTCCTCGTTTTATCCTTTTTGAAGACTACGGGAATGCAAAAGGAAAGAGACTGCTGGGTCCATCCGCGTTGACTGGAACTGTCAAGTGAACAGGAAAGGGTGTAAGACTCTTATATCAATTCTCTCTCATATTAAAAGATATATAGGAAGAATCAGCCGGAGAGACGGAGGGAGACCCGGCGTCAGACTCCCGGTTCGTTTCCACCCGTCGCCATTATTGTATTGTAAATAACCAATGGAAATGAATGGTTGCTTCAATGTCTGAGCTCTCTCTCGATGGAGTCGGCTCAACTCACTCAAGAAGAGCCTGTTGACTGACGGATGCCTTTCAGCCTGTTTTCTCGACGAGGATTTGCCACACGAAGGAGCACCCGGTGGATTTCACACGCAGATTCATCCAATTTCCGTTTTGGGATGGTGACTCCTGCATCCTTTTGTCTATTCTTCCCTCACACATCATTACTCATCCCAACTGTATTATCAAAATACACAAATATAAATAGTTAGAAACAAGGAAACAACCTCCTTGCTCCTTTATACTTGCTTGCTCCAGATAATTTCCATATATTTAATTCCGTCGTATTGCAGCATCCTACGAATTTCCATTCTGTTGTTCCTTGAGCTCATTTGCATGATCAATTAATGCAAAATCGACTTATGCATATGGCCGAATTTTGTCATAAAGAACTTCCCTTCCAATGTTTTAGTATCTGGGAATGCGATGGAGCATGCAGTGCCAGTGTGTATGTGTCCATGTGTGTTTATGTGCGTATCTCGTGTTGTTTAGCTAAAATAATGGCCACATCACGTAGACGAATGCTGAAATAATTTTCCTATACTGTTCTAATTAATTTTCCAGGACATGCAGTTCATTGTGGAACGTCACTTTTATACAGGAATTCTATAGTTATAGTATTTGCTCATTTAGCTTTAACCTCTTTTTAGTTTTGCCTGACAATTTACTACTGCATGAACATGAAACACTTGAGCACAGACGTGGACATGGAAGTCGCAGGTTTGGCAAAGTCTTATTATACGGGAGGGCGATGGGATTGCCATGCCGCTGTTTTCGAGGCACTCAGTCTCTTTCGCCTCATTAAACGCTAAAGGAGTTTTAGGACTCCTTTGGTGATTGCTGAACAAATAGCAGAACATTTAGCATAGCACTACATTAAACATTGAGTCATATGCACTGGTGATTCTGACTGTTTTGGGGCTGCCGTAGTTGGATAAACCATAAGGGAGGCAGTCAGGCAGTGTATATAGTAAGCAAATGAGAAATCCGTGGGGTTTTGTTCTTTTGCTCTTTGTCATTCGTACACAATAATGTTTGAAGCAGTAGTAGTGAGTTTATGTGCAATTTTGTTTTGTGAATTTGTGAGTGGAGTGTGAGGAGTGAGCAGTCGTGCTCGTGCTGGGGTGAGTTAGACATGGAAATGGAGGAAATAGGATTGATCGATATTTGGTTGGGCCGTGGCATTCCATGCCAAGTTTTTGGTAGGGTTTGCCATGAGATGAGAGGGTCGACGTTGCAGAAGCAAAAGCACAATGTGTAGTCGTCGTTGTCGTCGTCCTCGAGTCCTTCTCTCTTTTGGTAGTGGAAGATGAGATGAGATGAAAGAGCAGACGAGCAGACCGCATGGGATGGCTGTCCTCTCGTGAAATGAGCTTTTGCGTAGTCCGCTGTGCTTTTTCTTCTCAAAGATGGTTGCCTCTAGAATTTTGGCTTGTGTCAAGTTTCTCTTCTGAAATGGATCGCACGCGACAAGACACTACAGAAAATAGTTACATTACATTCTCTCTCTACAGAGAACGAGAAGATTGCAAAAGCGTTTTCACCGAATTATCCTTGAGTCCTGCAGAGACATCAAAAATTTGACAGTCTCCAGGGGGTAGACGCCAAGGCGACGAAATCTCTATTCGTAAAGTCTCCTTTTGTAGAACAAAAGTGAGATATGAATATTTTCTACTTTTACCACACGTTTAACTACCTGCTAAAAATTTGGACTTGGAGATTCTGCATGTGGAAAATTGAGACATAAAATTTTTGGGACAATGTAAGGTTGTAATTTCATTTTAAAGGTTTCACTGACTTGTAAGCGCAAAAACCGGATGCTAAGATTTGAGCAGTAAACTTTTCTGAGAATTATGGCTGTGATGTTGATGATATCACGCTCATTTTTGAACAGTCAGAGATCCTGCAGAAGAAAAAATAATAGGAGTTCACTGTATACGCCTAATTAGGCGGGCTTATTGCCATTCATAATCTGCCTAAAAGGGGAATATAGATCCAAAGAAAGCATTATCTCCCGTCGACTTGTCGACACTAAATCAACTCAACTCATCCCGGGTATTTTTCTATCCTCTGCTTCTGCTTTGTCCGCACAGAAAAAACTGCGGGTGAAAACTAACTCCGGACTTTTCTCTTTTGTCCTCCAAGAAAATTTACTTGGCATCTTCTTGCAGACGAACTACAAGAAGGGAAAAATAATCAAAAAATAGTCCCCGGAACGGGTGCCCAAGTACAACTTTTAATGACGCCAATTTGAGCAAGCGGGAAAGGCTTTTCTCTTCGTCTTTTTTACTTCTTTTTTGTGCCTTCTGGTCTCACGACCATAATTTGTTGGTCCGTTTAGTCTCTTTAGTAGTACAGTGGTTGTGTTTTCTTCACATTCTTTTTGAGTCAAGGAGCAAAAGGAAAAGGAGCATTTCATTCTTTTTTCAAGCTTGAGTGCACCGCAAAACTTTTTTTTCCTTCAACAAATACTTTCCCTACTGCTGTGTGTACTTTTTTCCTGGTACTTTTTTGTGACATGGTGTGTTGTCTTCTTATCTTTCAATCGTTTCCAGGGCTGTTCATTCTGAACAAAGTTTTTCTTCAGACAATGAACCTTTGAGCCTCACGGCGGCAAACGCGTCTCGTGTGTCCTCCCTTTTGTTGTTCTGGGCGGTAAAAAGTAAACTTGCTAGGCGGAGAGACTAAATGAGAAAATTCTGTGCCAGCTGCCGTGTCATTCTATAGAAGAAAACTCCGTAAAAAAGTTGGCATCGCTTGTGTGAATACAAGTGTGCAGTTTTGCACAAATTGTGTTTTTCATGTTAGACGACGAAACATGTGCAAACTTCTTTTTTCTTGCTTTTAGCTAGTAATCCAAAGGATCTGCTTGAAACATAAGCTATTATCCATTAACGAAATATTCGGATTTCACTTGTGACCATTCACATAGCATTAGCCAACACATTTTTGAAATTCTGTAAGTTGTAAATGTAATGGCAAGTGGCAACGTTAATCAATACTTAACGTCATGCTAAAAGACTCCACCAACTTAAGAATAGGGACATGGACACAGCACAAGAGCAAATGAACATGACACACACGACCACAAAATACAAAAGCCAATTGAGTTAGAAAATTTGCCAACTTGTCAATTGACACTGTCAGCAGAGCACGTTTTACTTCGCTGACTTTTTGGAAGATGTACGCAAAAAAGTCAACAGTGGGGTCTTTGGGTTCTCCTCTATTTTTCTCCGGTTGTTTAAAAATGCGTGGAATTCTCATGTGTTAACACAGTGGATCTGGTGATGGCTTTAATTGGCCATGCTGCAATGCAACTTTATAAATAAACCCATCCTTTTTTCTTCAGTTGTCTGTCTATCCTCACTTTTTTTCCGAGGACCACGATCCACGGAGGCAAATGTCGGTCGACTTTTGTGCAATTTCATTACCTCTATTGACGCATCATGATCACACCAACAAAAGTCTGTGTACTTATCACCAACGCCCATTCGTTTCTTGTGCATGACAACTTGCACTTGCTTTGCGTTCGTTTCCATGTTTTTGTCGTCGTCCTCGGCGTCGTCGTCGTTGTTATTGTCTTCATCGGTAATTCTTCGAGTGGGAGATGAGCTTGATGAAGATCGGGTGAAAAGGGGAATATTGTCATTGTCTGCTTTGTTTGAATGAGGTTGAACAGTTGAAGCGACATTGTCCTTTGAGTCAATTTTAGCCTCAAGCTTGTTTAAAACGCTATTGCAGCTCGTCTGAAACAGTGTTGTTAGTCTATTTTTACATGCAATTTAATGGGTATGTCCTCTTGGTTGGCTGAGAGATTTACGACGATTTCGCCTAACAGCCGCATGGAATCTCATAAATCCTTTTTCTTTGCACAAAGAATGACAGACAAAGTCGTCTAGTCAAAACGTATTAAGCGGATGGACCAAAGCTATACTTTTCCACAAATCTGACGGGGTTTTCCCGTTCAGTTTACTTTTCGTTTCTTTACATTTTTATACACGGGTAATGTTCAATTTTGGCAGTGCAAATCGTCGTCCATCGATTCCAGTAGTCAAAGTTCTTATTTCTTTCCTGGAGAAAAAGCGGATGTAGCGATGGTCATAGTTTAACCAAATGGTAGACTTGTCTGCACTGAAAAGTACAAAAATGCGACAAGCTACGGGGAGATTTTCATTGCTCAAGAAAACTGGAAAAGGAACAGAGCTTTCTAAAGAGATTTACTGGAGTGGTTTTCTAGCCAAAAACTGGAGGGACCCAACTGTGAAGAGCGTCGTGAAAAGGGCCATTCACTCTTATTGCTTTGGGACATTAAGGCGAGGACAAGAAGTTGTAGTAGTATTACGAACAAAATGCGAATGAGTGACGCTTTCAACGGTGAGCAGTAAAGTCTGGTGAAATGTCGCTTGCTTTTGTCGCAATAGTGCTGTTGGTGAAAAATAGGGAAAACGAGTTGAAATAAAATGGTATTCGTACAGAGGAGAGAAAAGAAAGAATCCTTCCGTGTATACGTACCTTTAAAAAATCGTAGTGAGAAATGTCTTCTACGGAATTGCGATTTCCACAAGGAATAAGTCTGAGGGAAGTTGTGAGGTAGAAAACTACTTTGGCTTTGAATTCACATGTGTGCAAAAAATACTGAGATATTATGCAAAGGGTTTCTACTGAATTGCGATTTCCACAAGGAATAAGTCTGAGGGAAGTTGTGAGGTAGAAAACTACTTTGGCTTTGAATTCACATGTGTGCAAAAAATACTGAGATATTATGCAAAGGGTTTGCGTATTTTTGGCTGTAAACTCCGAAACGGAGAGACAGTTGAGCAAAAAATGGGTGGTAAAAAATACCGTGTGGCTCTATACAATCTTGTAGATGAGCCGCTTTAGGACATGTAATGCACGCAGTACAAGACACTTCCCATCACCTCGTGCAATTCATCCCATTTTTTTCCTTTTCGCCTTCATGTTCATGCTTTACCCGGGTCTTTTTTTTTTCTTCAGAAACTCTAGAAGTGGTAGTAGGTAATGTGGTGAAAAAAACGTAAATTTTTTTCGGTAGCTTGTACTACAAAGAGCACGGTTGTAAAGTACATTTCATATTGAAATGGAATCAGATGGACGAAAAGAGGCCAGACGAAGCGTTTGTCATGCAATCGAGCAATTTCCATCTATAATACATGTTCATGGCTCTCAGACTAACACACTGATCTATCCGCATACTGCCCATGTATCCATTTCCGAAACTCTGTTTAACCCGCTCGTAAATGTCACCTTTGAAAAAAATGTAAGGTGACCGGAATCCCATGTCTCGCCAATGCCATGAAATTACTTATCATATCAGTACAGCAGCCGTCTGGTGGCGGGCTGCGTGCTCCAAGCTATCTCCTCGAATAATATAACATTGTTATTTTTTGCCTTTTGTCTTTGTCGGAGTAATTTTCATAGAGATGACACGACACGAGCCACGTGCGATTTGTCCGTGTCGACCTTCCCGTTCGTATCACGGATTCTGCATGCTTCCCAAGTCCCGGTGCGGATCGCGTCTCATCATTTCGTATGCATGGCTCAGAGTCAATTGTTCTTCATTCTTTTTCGTTTTTGGTTCGTGTGGTGTGTCTCACGCGTATTTCAGTTCCACATTTTCATAGTTTACTCTAACAAAATTTTCAAACCAAGTACAAAGGAAAATGCGCACGTTGATAGTTGAATGTAGGAGCAAAATGAAAGATCTTTTTTATCTAGATATTTAAAGTTACAACATAGGAACGTAATGTTATAATGTAAACGTGGAATTGTATAAGGATGGAAAAAATAGAAAGAGAAAAGAAAGTAAAAAAAAAATTCAAATTCTAACAAGCCAAGTTGTACTTTACATAATTTGAGTTGGTGAACGACCACGGATCGTCTTTCCTTGTTAAGAGGAAACCCAAGGGATGTGTTTGGTTGGAAAAAATTGGTCTCGAGAGAGCTGTTGAAGAGTACACGAAATTTTCCTGCAGATTTTAAAGGCAGATGAGCTCGTAGATAAGAACAAGGAAGCATGCAAATGTTTCACCAAGGTGGTTTCTGACTTGCTTCAGCGTACACATTACCTACTGAATCCGAAATCCTGGTTTTAGTGCTAGCTTTTTCTAGTTTTCATTCTTACATGTCAAGGGACTTTTCCGGTGCTATCCAGAATCAGCAGCTTCGCTTCTGTGCTCGGTGTCCTGTATCCAATTCCACGGTCGTTGAATTCCCGACTGTTTCATTCAATTTGCTATCCACTACCCACGGCTTTTTGGATAACACGATAAAACGTACGTATCTTCTTCTCGTATTTAGTAGATGGGAAATGAGAGCGCGTCCTCGAGTCATCATCGTATCGTCAAGTCTCATTGCCACTCGTACACTCTGCAGTTGTATTATTTGGCATTTTTACTTTGTAATTGCGAGTACTTGTTTCATTCTCATTTTCCATTGTTCTACTAATAACCATAATGAAATTACGTTTATTACCTTTTATATTAAATTACGAGAAGCAAATTCCGTTGGTCATTTAGTTAAAAGGGGAATTTCACACGAAGGATTCCGATTCACTTCGTACGTGCTCAGCAGGGTCTCTCCATCTCGTTTTACTTGGCTTCCCACACACAAAACTCCGATAAGAAGCTACAGTCAAAATTCAAATGACTGTGATTAGTGATTTACACGGGAAATCATGTCAGATAAAAGCAGTAACTTTTGCACTTCTTAAAAATCCTTACCATTGTGAGAACGAAATCTGGAAAAATGTGAACATTGCATTGATGATTGCGTAATCCCTTGTCGGCACTTGCTTCTCGTCGTTGTACTCTCGTACAGCGTAATTTTAAGGCTATGTTGCAGTATTGCAATACTTACTGTGGCCCATTTCCGCAAAAAAGTAAAAGTGAATTGCTCTTTCCTTTTCTGTGGGTTGTTTTTGGTATAAAAAATTGGCTGTGTGGTTCTCTCATGTCACTTGGCCTTTGGTTAGGTCATCATTAAAGTTGGTTGGATTGGCTCCAGACTCTGAAACTCACCCATTTCGAACCTCTTGGTTTACCACCTAGTGCGATTTACGATTATGATTGCTCTTGAGCGCTTTAACGACCTGTGGCAATGGCAACTAAACTAACCGTCCATGAGCTTTGCTATTTGCTCAAAAGTCCTTTTACTCCCTCGCTGCGTCAAGCAGGTACTACGAAATCGATAAGTCTCATACTAACTGTGTAACACGTTTTAATGTAAAAGGATCCAAAACATAAAAGCAGTTCAGCTGAACTACCACCACCTCATAAATTCTGTGGTATTTACACCTTGGCAGTATCAGTGACTCAGATACTCCGTTTACAAGTTAGCTAGTTGACTTTTAGACAGCTCTTGATGCTACTGTTAATGGGAGTTGGTAGAAGGAGCCACTCAAGGTGAAGTTATGGCCATCGTAATGATGGGTCCTAATCGGCCGAAATTACAAAGCCAAGACTAGCGAGCTTTTGTATAAATTACATAGTCTCGTGGTGGTCGTCAGATTATATGCACCTGATGAATTCAAATTCTCTTGTAAGTAGTCTAGTCAGTCAGTGAAATGTAGATTGTACCGACACTTAGGCACAAAAACTCGTTCCTTCAGTCGTCAACATGTTTCTATTATAACCAGGAGACTCCAGGAACTTACCGCTTCAACCTCCAATGGTATTAATGTTCAGAAGACCCTCAGTCCTAGCAAAAATATCCTTTTTCCACAAGCGTAGCAGTCGGTTCAGTATTAATTCAGAAGGTGCAGTTTAATTAAAATTTAGTCCAATTTCTCACTCTTAGAATTTGGAGCACAAGAACCGGATGTTTTACTTTTTTCCTGATGCTGAGGAATTGTAATAGAAAAAAGAATACAAGAAAGCATGTACTGACAAAGATAAAAAGTACAAAAGGGGAATGTCCGGACCGGATGACCGGAAGCACCCCTGCGTCAATGATTTATGGAAGTGACCGTATCACCTGGACTTGAGCGATATTGCCACCATCTTATCGCTCCCAGATCAACAGCACACACCGTATAAATAAAAGAGAAGTGTCCGAACCAGACCCTTTCTCTTCATAAATCAGTCTCTAGCTAATTCTACTGTTGACCTAAGGAACGAGAAGTCTGTGCAGTGAATTTAGTGGATTATTTCTGTCCTGTCAATTTCTTCCGAAATAAAGCTTTTTATTTGCTCAATAATTTATTGTTCTTTAACGAACTACCCAATTGGTCCGATACACAGTAATCATCATAACTCTGCCCATTTGTCGTCATTTGAAGCTTGAAGCAGTTGACATTTATTTGGAGAAACGTTTTACATTCAAATTTTTCAAATGCAAACTTTAAAGAAACCACCCCTATTTTTAAAAAAATAATTCTTACAAAATGAAAGAAGCACCGGTTGAAGAAGGAAATTTTGTGTAAGCATGCAGATGTTCAACTTCTTGTCTGACTGTATGAAATGTGCAAATTCACCTACACCTGTCGCCTGTCACCAGAGCCGGCAAACTACATTGTAGTTTAAACTACATGTAGTTAAACTACGTAGTTAAACTACAACAAACAGTAGTAGTTTGTAGTTAGTAGTTTGAACGTTGCATGTATTTGTATTCGTGTAGTTTGTATTCGTCTATAATTTGGACTTGTAGTTAAACTACTCAAACTACTTAAAACTACTTTTTCGAAAATCTTCCCCAACTTTAGGCTTTAACACGAGAAAACGTTATGCTGAATCT
>JABASF010000343.1:0-45847 GCA_019776145.1 Harlomillsia oculata | reverse complement strand
GCAGGCGCGGCGATCGCCGGCTTCATCGAACGCCAGCCCGATGGCTTCGCGACGCGCGTGGGCGAGCGCGGACTCAAGTTGTCGGGCGGCGAGAAACAGCGCGTCGCGATTGCGCGCACCCTGCTCAAGAACCCGCCGATCCTGATCCTCGACGAAGCGACCAGCGCGCTCGACAGCCGGACCGAGGCCGAAATTCTCGACACGCTGAAGGCGATCGAGCGCGGCCGCACGACGATCGTCATCGCGCACCGCCTGTCGACGGTGGTGCATGCCGACCAGATCGTCGTCCTCGACGGTGGCCGGGTGGCGGAACGCGGTACGCACGCGGAACTGCTGAAGCGCGGCGGGCTCTACTCCGAAATGTGGGCACGCCAGGCACAGGAGCGCGACGACGAGGATGTCGCCGGCGCCGGCGAGGGCGCGCTGGCGGCGGAGTGACGCCGCCAAAACGGATCAGCTACGACCTTCAGCGCTGAGGCATAAGCTTCATACGGCTTCCCCACGCAACGTGACGGGGATGTCTTATAATGAAGATAATCGATGGCCTTTGGGACCAAGGCTTCGCACTCGACAAGCACACCGTATCGAGCACGTATCTCGGCGACGACGACAATGGGAATCCGCAGTTCGACACAAAGCGTACCGACATTGGCGAGGCTTTGTTTCAGCTGAAATATCGCGGCGGCTGGCAATACGTACCGGCACTGGCCGATGCCTTGGCGAAACAGATACAGGCCACTCTTCCGCGGTTCGATGTCATCGTTCCGATGCCTGCATCCGCCGTACGGCCGCGCCAGCCCGTGACGGAGCTTGCGACGGAGGTCAGCCGCATCCTCGGCATTCGGATGGACGGCGCCCTGCTCCAAAAAACCGCCACGTCACAGCTCAAAGACCTGACCAACCGATCGGATAAGGACGCCGTGCTGGCCGATGCGTTTTCAGTCCGCGACGCTGGCCTGGCTGACGGCCCCGTCGATGTGTTGCTGATCGACGATCTGATCCATACTGGTGCTTCTCTCGACGCCGCGTGCGCCGCGTTGCGGACCTCGCACAGGATCGGGCGCATCTATGTGGCTGTGTTGACTTGGAGATAACAGTGCCCACCAGCGGGACGGTCTTCATCGCCGGATCCATCGCGATCAGCCGACTGCACCCTGTCGTCTGCGATCGCATCGGGAATGCCGTCGATCGTGATATGGCGGTCGTGGTGGGCGATGCAGATGGCGCCGATACGGCAATTCAGCGCGTGTTGCTGGATCGACAGGCGCGCGCCGTTACGGTCTACTGCAGCGGAGACCGCCCGCGTAACAATGTCGGAGATTGGCCCGTCGAGCATATTTATCCCGATGCTCCGCCGGGCACGCGCCGGTGGTTCACTGCCAAGGACATCGCGATGGCGGAAGCCGCCGATTACGGGCTCATGATCTGGGATACGCGCAGCACGGGCACGCTTTCGAATGTCATCGAATTGCTCTCCGCAGGCAAAAAGTCCGTCGTGTTCGTCAACAAGGCGAAAGAGTTCATGAAGGTTGCCGATGTGGAGGGTCTAAACCGTCTGATCGACTTGATGTCGGTAACGGCAAGGGACAAAGCAGAGCAGAAGATGCGCCTGTCCGATAAGGTCGGCGCTCTTCGCCATCGACAGGGTGCACTGTCTTTATGATGTGCCCGTCCAACAAGGCAGGCGACGGCGACGGGCAGATGGCTTAGCCTACGCCTCGACGCTGCGGCCCGTCCCGCCTACATGAGCCGGTAATGCGTCCCGATCCCCTGCCCACCCTGTCCCGCGTCTTCGGCTTTGCGGGGTTCCGCGGCGTGCAGGAAGAGGTCGTCCACCGCGTGCTAGCCGGCGAGCGGACATTGGGGGTGATGCCGACCGGCGCGGGTAAGTCGCTGTGCTACCAGCTGCCGTCGGTGATGCTGGAGGGGACGTGCGTCGTCGTCTCGCCGCTCATCGCGCTGATGCACGACCAGTTGCGTGCCGCCGAAGCGGTGGGCATTCGCGCAGGCACGCTAACCAGCGCCGACCAGAATCGTGGCGAGACGATCGCGCGGTTCAAGGCTGGCGAACTTGACCTGCTCTATATCGCACCCGAACGCGCTTCGACCGGGCATTTCCGCGAGCTGCTGGGCAGCGCGAAGCTCAGCCTGTTCGCGATCGACGAGGCGCATTGCGTCAGCGAATGGGGGCACGATTTCCGCCCCGATTATCGCCTGCTCGCGCCGCTGATGGACGCCTTCCCGGACGTGCCGCGGCTGGCGCTCACCGCGACGGCGGACGCGCATACCCGCGCCGATATCCTGGCGCAGCTCGGCATTCCGCAGGATGGGCTGATCGTGTCGGGCTTCGACCGCCCCAATATCCGCTATGCGATCACCCCCAAGGCGAACACGACCAAGCAGATCGCCGATGTGATCGCAGGCACGCCCGGCCCCGGCATCGTCTATGCGCAAACGCGCGCGGCGACGGAGAAACTGGCGGAGGCGCTCGCCCGCACCGGCCGGCCGACCCGCGCCTATCATGCGGGGCTGGAGCAGCATATCCGCGCGAAAAACCAGGCGGATTTCGTCGCTAGCGAAGACATGGTGATCTGCGCCACGGTCGCGTTCGGCATGGGCATCGACAAGCCCGACGTCCGCTTCGTCGCGCATGCCGGCCTGCCGAAATCGATCGAGGCCTATTATCAGGAAACCGGCCGCGCGGGCCGCGACGGCGATCCGGCCGTGGCGCATCTGTTCTGGGGTGCGGAGGATTTCGCGCGTGCGCGCCAGCGGATCGGCGAGGTGGAGCCTGAGCGACAGGCGGGCGAGCGGACGCGGCTGGCCGCGCTGGGGGCGCTGGTCGAGACGGCGGGCTGCCGGCGTCGCATCCTGCTGAAGCATTTCGGCGAAGACCTCATCGAAGACTGCGGCAATTGCGACAATTGCTTGGGGTCCCCCGATGCGGTCGATGCGACGACGGTTGCGCAGAAGTTTTTGTCCGCCGTCTTCCGTACCGGCCAACTGTTCGGCGCGGGCTATGTCGAGCAGGTGCTGCTGGGCCAGTCGACCGACCGCAGCATCGATCGCGGGCACGAGGCGCTGTCGGTGTGGGGCATCGTCGCGGGCGAGGAGGCGGCGCTCGTCAAGCCGGTCGCCCGCGCGCTGCTGTTGCGCGATGCCTTGCGGACCAATGCGCATGGCGGGCTGGAGTTCGGCCCCGGCGCGCGGCCGATCCTGAAGGAGGGCGCGCGGGTGATGCTGGTGCTGCCGCCCAAGCGGGTCCGCGGCAAGAAGCGTGACGCGGGCGTGGCGATCAAGCCGGCCGATAATCCGCTGTTCGAAGCGCTGCGGACCTGCCGCCGCGATCTGGCCAAGGAGGCCGGCGTGCCGCCCTATGTCATCTTCCACGATTCGGTGCTGCGCGAGATGGCGGCGCAGCGGCCGACGAGCCGATCCGCGCTGATGCACCTATCCGGCATCGGCGCGCGGAAGCTGGAGGCGTATGGCGACGCGTTTCTGGAGGTGATCCGCGCGGCGGATTAGCGGCGAGCCAAGTCCCCCGTTCGCCCTGAGCCTGTCGAAGGGCATGCTACCCCACGCGGCGTCGCGCGTGGGGACGCCTGTGCTTCGACAGGCTCAGCACGAACGGTGGTTGTGGACCGGGCGATCGCTGCACTAAAATCCTGTCGGACCGCGACCAAAACGGCTGACGCGGCTCGGTTGATCGCGTAACGGGACCGGATGGCCGATATCCGCACGATCAACGAATCCATCAGCGTCGCCCCCCAGATCTCGCCCGAGGACATGGCGGCGATCAAGGCGGCGGGCTTTGTGGGCATCGTCAACAACCGCCCCGACGAGGAGGAAGCGGGCCAGCCGGCGGGCGAGGCGATCCGTGCTGCGGCGGAGGCGGCGGGCCTGACCTATGTCGCGATCCCGATCACGCATGCCGGCTTCTCGCACCCGCAGATCGACGCGATGACGCAGGCGCTGGTCGGCGCGGACGGGCCCGTGCTCGCCTATTGCCGGTCGGGAACGCGCAGCTGCAACCTGTGGGCGCTTGCCGCCGCGAAGGCGGGTCGCAACCCCGAGCTGCTGGTCGCCCAGGCGCGCGTCGCCGGCTACGATCTGTCGGGGATGCGCCCGACGCTGGACGCGCTCGCCGGCGGGCAGTGATCCGGCCATGCGCTTCGATGAGACGGCGATCGGGATCGCGCTGATCGCGGGCCTAATGGTACTGCTGGTCGTCGGCGGCATCGTCTGGGCGGTGCGCCGTGGACGCGTCGGGCGGATCGAGTCGCCCGAAGAGGCCGCCGCGGCGGCGGACGAGTCGCTGGGCGGATTCGAGACGTTGGGCGCGGTGGTCGGCGCGGATGGCGTGGGCGCGCTGGCGGTCGATCGCGCGGGCCGCGTCGCCGTGATGCGCCGCTATGGCAAAAGGATCACGGTGTGCGAGATCGCGTGGCTCGCGCTGCGCTCGACGGTAGAGGGGATCGAGATCGACAGCGGCGACCGGCGCATGGGCCGGGTGCTGATCGCGGGCGTCGATGCGCTCGACGTGCGGCGCTTGGCGCCAGCGGATCTCAAGAAGATGATCGGCTGAAGCCGGTATCCCTCCCCCGGCGCGACCGGAGGAGGGGCAGGCGGATTACGCGGCCTGCGTTTCCAGCGCGGGATAGTCGGTGTAGCCCTCGGGGCCCTTGCTATACCAGGTCTTCGGGTCGTCCTGGTTGAGCGGCGCGCCCTGGCGCAGGCGTTCGACCAGATCGGGGTTGGCGATATATTTGCGACCGAAGGCGATCGCATCCGCAACACCCGAATCCAGGTCGGCCTGCGCACTGGCGCCGTCATAATCCTGGTTCAGCACCAGCGGCCCCTTGAAGACCTTGCGGATTTCGGGGCTGAGCTTTGGCACGTCGCTCTTGCCGAACGTGCCGTCGGGGCCCTGTTCGCGCAGTTCGAGGAAGGCGATGCCGAGCGCGTCGAGCGCCGCCGCGGCGGGGACGAAGACGCTGGCGGGATCGCTGTCATCAGCGCCCTGCGTCTCGCCATTGGGCGACAGGCGGATGCCGGTGCGGCCCGCCCCGATCGCATCGGCGACGCGTGCCACCGATTCGCGCATGAAGCGGATGCGGTTTTCCGAGCTGCCGCCATAATCGTCGTCGCGATGATTGGTGCCGTCACGCAGGAACTGGTCGATCAGATAGCCATTGGCGCCATGCAGCTGCACGCCATCGAAGCCGGCACGGATCGCGTTGCGCGCGGCCGTCGCATAATCGTCCTGTACGCGGGCGATGTCGTCGAGCGTCGCGGCGCGCGCCTCGCCATAGGGGTTCGGCTCCTTGTGATAGGGCGCACGCGTCGCCGAGGACGACAGCGGCGTCATGCCGATCACGTCGGGGCGCGACAGGCGGCCCATGTGCCAGATTTGCGCGACGATCTTGCCGCCCGCCTCATGCACCGCCGCGGTCACCGGCTTCCACGCCTCGACCTGCTCGTCGGTCCACAGGCCCGGCGCGTTGGGCCAGCCCAGCCCTTCCTGGCTGATGCCGGTGCCTTCGGTGATGATGAGGCCGGCGCTGGCGCGCTGGCGGTAATAGTCGATCATGATCTCGGTCGGCACATGGCCGTCGGTCGAGCGGCCGCGGGTCAGCGGCGACATGAGGATGCGGTTGGCGGCGTGGATATCGCCCAGCTGGATGGGGTCGAAAAGGCTCGGCATGGATGCTCCGTTAGTGGCCTGACGCGGGGAAGATAGGGCGCTACAGGGCGGCATGCATCGGCCCGACCCCACAAGAAAAACTGTGCCTGCGCCAACGGTGCCGGTTGCCGCTACGGACACCGCGCCCGCGCTGGGCTTCGTCGCGCTGATCCTGGCGAATATCGCGCTCGCATTCGGGCCGTGGTTCGTGCGGTTGGCCGATGTCGGGCCGGTGGCGGCGGGGTTCTGGCGGATCACGCTGGCGATTCCCTTCCTCGCCGCATTGTCGCTGGCGGCAGGCGCCCGGCCGGTGCGGATGCCGGGCGGGCTGTGGCTACTGATCGCCGTCGGGGGCGTCGCCTTCGCCGCCGATCTGGCGAGCTGGCACCTCGGCATCGTGCGCACGACGATGGCCAATGCGACGCTGTTCGGCAATTCGGCGATCCTGATCTATCCGCTGTACGGATTCCTGGTGGCGCGCGCCTGGCCATCGCGCGGACAGGGGATCGCGCTGCTGCTCGCGGCGGTCGGTGCCGGGCTGCTGATGGGCCGGTCGTACCAGGTCGATCCGCGCAACCTGGCGGGCGACCTTCTCTGCATCGTCGCCGGCATCCTCTACACCGTCTATTTCATCATGATGGCCAAGGTGCGCGAAACGATGCGACCGCTGCCGGCGCTGGCGCTGGCGAGCTGCGCGACGGCGCTGCCGCTGCTCGTGTTCGCGGTGTTGCTCGGCGAGCGTGTGTGGCCGGGGCATTGGAGCGCGCTGCTCGGCCTCGCCCTCGTCAGCCAGGTCTTCGGGCAGGGCTGCATGATCTATGCGCTGGGCCGCATGTCGCCGCTGATCGTCGGCATCGCGCTGCTGATCCAGCCGATCGTCGCCGGCGCGGTGGGCTGGATCGCCTATGGCGAGCGGTTGCAGGGAGCCGATTGGATCGGCGTGGCGTTGGTCGCGGTGGCGCTGGTATTGGTGCGCCGCGCCGAGGTTGCACCGGCGCGTGCGCAGGCGCAGGAGATGGCGGCATGACCCAGGATACGATCGACACCAGCGACCTGACGCTCGACGAGATTCGCGTGTCGCTCGCCCCCGGCATCGCCGCCAATGCCGCGTTCGACGGCTGGGGTGACGCCGCGCGCGATATGGCGGCCGAGGCGGCGGGGATCGACCGCGACGTTGCACGACTCGCCTTTTCCGGCGGTGCGGTCGACATGATCGATGCCTGGTTCGCGCATATCGATGCGGCGATGGCGCAGGAGCTGCCGCCCGAACGCGTTGCGACGATGAAGATTCGCGAACGCATCGCCGGGCTTGTCGAGTCGCGGCTCGACGCTTTGGCCCCCGATCGTGAGGCGCTGCGCCGCGCGCTGACCATCCTCGCCATGCCCCAGAATGTCGCGCGAGCAGCGAAGCTCGGCTGGCGCAGCGTCGATACGATGTGGCGCATGGCCGGCGATACCGCAACCGACTACAATCACTACACGAAGCGGACGATCCTACTCGGCGTCTATACCGCGACGATCACGGTGTTCCTGGACGACGACAGCGAGGGACAGGCCGACACGCGCGCGTTCCTGTCGCGGCGGATCGACGGGATCATGCGGTTCGAGAAGGCCAAGGCGGGGTTCGTCAAGCGCTACGAGCACCGGCCCAGCCTGTCGCGCTTCGTCGGGCGGCTGCGGTATCCGGTGGTGTGATCCCCGGACCTAGTCTGGGGTGACGGACTTTGTACCGGGCGGCGCGTCGCATCCCGATAGGTCGGAGACGCACCCTTTACTCGCTCCTGCGTAAATGATAATCACTCGCAGCATGGATATGTCGCGTACGCCATCCCTCGATCTCGTCTCGCTGCCCCGGCGTCAGCCGGCGACGGTGGCGGGGATCGACTGGGCGCGACTTGCTGCGCCCGAGGCGCGGCGGTTGCGCGAACTGGGTTTCGATGAGGGCGTGTCGGTCGAGGTGCTGCACCGCGCTTCGCTGGGCAGCGGCCCGATCGCCTGCCGGATCGGGCGGATGACCGTCGCGCTGCGCCGCGCGGTGGCGGGAGCCGTCCACGTCGCGCTGCCGGCCGGCGCCGAATAAGCCGACGCCGCCCGTGCATGCAGCCCCGCTGGTGGCGCTGGTCGGCAATCCCAATGCCGGCAAGAGCGCGCTGTTCAACGCGCTGACGGGCGCGCGGCAGAAGGTCGGCAATTATCCCGGCGTCACCGTGGAGCGGCATTCGGGCCGGCTAGTGCTGGACGATGGTCGCCCGGTCGAGCTGATCGACCTGCCCGGCGCCTACAGCCTCGAACCCTCCAGCCCCGACGAACGCGTGACGCGCGACGTCGTCACCGGCGCGAGCAGCCTGGAACGCCTGCCCGATGCGCTGGTGGTGGTGGTCGACGCGGCCAATCTCGACAACCATCTGCGCTTCACGTTGCAGTTGATCGCGCTCGGCCTGCCGGTGGTCGTCGCGCTCAACATGGTCGATCTCGCCGAACGTGACGGGCTGACGCTCGACGCGGCGGTGCTGGAGCGCGAGCTGGGCGTGCCGGTGATCGCGACCGTCGCGGTGCGCAAGCGCGGGCTGGACGGCCTGCGGGCGGCGCTGGGATCGATTCTGGTCGGCGGCGCGGCGACGCGCCTGCGCCCCTCGGATGGCAGCATCGACGACGATATCGTGACGCTGCAGCGCCGCGCGCGACAGATCGCCGCGGCGGCGACGGTGTCGGAGACGGCGGGGCGGCGCTGGGCGCATGCGCTCGACGCGGTGGCGCTGCACCCGGTCGCGGGTCCGCTGCTGCTGGTGACGATCCTGTTCGTGATGTTCCAGGCGGTGTTCACCTGGGCGACCGTGCCCGCCGACGCGATCGATGCGGGCTTCGGCGCGTTGCAGGATGCGATCAAGAGCGCGATGCCCGACGGCTTCGTCCGCTCGCTGCTGACCGACGGGCTGATCGCCGGCGTGGGCGCGGTGATCGTCTTCCTGCCGCAGATCCTGATCCTGTTCCTCTTCATCCTCGTGCTCGAATCGTCGGGCTATATGGTCCGCGCGGCGTTCCTCATGGACCGGTTGATGGCGACCGTCGGCCTGTCGGGGCGCGCGTTCATTCCGCTGCTGTCGAGCTTCGCCTGCGCCGTTCCCGGCATCATGGCGACGCGCGTGATCGACGACGAGAAGGACCGGTTGACGACGATCCTGATCGCGCCGCTGATGACGTGCAGCGCACGCTGGCCGGTCTACACCCTCATCATCGGCGCGATGATCCCCAACACGCCGCTGCTGCCCTTCGTGCGGTTGCAGGGCGTCGTGATGTTCGGACTGCTCATCACCGGCATCGCCGGCGCCTATGTCGCGGCGCTGATCCTGCGGCGTACCGTGACCAAGGGCGCCTCGTCGGGCTTCATGATGGAAATGCCCAAATATCAGATGCCGCGGATGCGCGACGTCGCGCTGGGGCTGTGGCAGCGCGCGGTGATCTTCCTGAAGCGCGCCGGCACGATCATCGCGGCGACGACCGTGGTGCTTTGGCTGCTGCTCAGCTTCCCCAAGCCGCCCGAGGGCAGCGGGATCAGTCCGGTCGACTATTCGGTCGCCGGCCGCATCGGCCATGGCATCGAATATGTCGTCAAGCCGATCGGCTTCAACCGCGACATCGCGCTGGCGCTGTTGCCGGCGATGGCAGCGCGTGAGGTCGCGGTGTCGGCGATCGGCACCGTCTATGCGATCGACGACAAGGACGGCAGCGGCACCGACCGCATCACCGACCAGATCCGCGGCCGCTGGACGCTGCCGACCGCGCTCGCGTTCCTGATGTGGTTCGTCTTCGCACCGCAGTGCATCAGCACGATCGCCGTGACCCGACGCGAGACGAACGGGTGGAAGTGGCCGCTGTTCATGGTTGGCTACCTTTTCGCCGCTGCTTATGTCATGGCGGGGATCACATTCTGGCTGGCAACGTTTGCCGGCCTCTAAGAGGATCCCATGGCAGGCAGCGTCAACAAGGTCATTCTGGTCGGCAACCTGGGGCGCGACCCCGAAAGCCGCAGCTTCCAGAACGGCGGCAAGGTGGTCAACCTGCGCATCGCCACGTCCGAATCGTGGAAGGACCGCAACAGCGGCGAACGCAAGGAAAAGACCGAATGGCATTCGGTCGCGATCTTCAACGAAGGCCTCGCCAACGTCGCCGAGCGATTCCTGCGCAAGGGGTCGAAGGTCTATATCGAGGGCCAGCTCCAGACCCGCAAATGGCAGGACCAGAACGGTCAGGACAAATATTCGACCGAGATCGTGCTGCAGGGCTTCAACAGCGTGCTGACCATGCTCGACGGTCCTAACGGCGGCCAGGGCGGCGGCGGTGGCGGCCGTAGCGGTGGCGGCAACGACTGGGGCGGCGGCGACGACTTCGGTGGCGGGTCGAGCGGCAGCTACGGCGGCGGCAGCCGTGGCGGTTCGTCTGGTGGTGCATCCGGCGGCGGCCGTGGTGGCTTCGGCGGCGGGCAGAGTGGTGGTCCGGGCGGCGGCTTCGCCGACGATCTCGACGACGACGTGCCGTTCTGAGCCGTCGTTCAGCGATGACACCCGTCTGTGAACCGGCGAGCGAGACGCGCCGGGCCGAAGCCCTCGCCGCGCACGACCCGCAGTCGTTGCGCGACGATGCCGCGCTCACCCGGATCACGGACTTTGCCGCGGCTCTTTGCGACGCGCCGATCGCGTTGATCAGCCTGGTCGAGGCGACGCGACAGACCTTCCTGTCGCACACCGGCGTCGACATGACGGAAACGCCGCGCGACACGTCCTTCTGTGCGCTCGCCATGATGGAACGCGGCATCACCGTGGTGCCGGACGCGACGCGCGATATGCGCTTTTCCGCCATGTCGCTGGTGACGGGCGAGGCGCACATCCGCTTCTATGCCGGCGCACCTTTGGTCGCCGACGATGGCGTGCCGCTCGGTTCGCTGTGCGTGCTCGACACCCGCCCACGGCCCGAGGGGCTGACCGCCCTGCAACGGCAAGGGCTGGAAACGCTGGCGGAGGCGGTGATGGCCCGGCTGCGCGACAGCCGCGATGCCGCCACGTGGCGCCGCACCGATCGCGACACGCGCCAACGCCTGTCCGACAGCGAGGATCGCTTCCGCACACTGGCCGACACGATGCCGCAGATGGTGTGGTCGACGCTGCCCGACGGCTTCCACGATTATTACAATGCGCGCTGGTACGAATTCACCGGCGTGCCGGACGGATCGACCGATGGCGAGGGCTGGAACGACATGTTCCATCCCGACGATCAGGCCCGCGCCTGGGAGATATGGCGCCATTCGCTCGAGACAGGCGCGCCGTATCAGATCGAATATCGCCTGCGCCATGCCGACGGCACCTATCGCTGGGTCCTGGGCCGGGCCCTGCCGATCCGCGACACGGACGGGCAGATTACGCGCTGGTTCGGCACCTGCACCGACATCCACGAACAGAAACTGGCGCTGCACGAGCGCGAATTGATCAGCCAGGAGCTGTCACACCGGATCAAGAACATCTTCTCAGTGATCTCCGGCCTGATTTCGTTCGCGGCGCGCGCACGGCCCGAGTTCGCGCCGGCCGCCGCCGATCTGCGCGACCGGATCATCGCGCTGGGGCGGGCCCATGATTTCGTGCGACCGCACAGCCCCAATTCGCGGCCCGCGATGCAGCAGAATTCGCTGCACGGCCTGCTCAGCGAGTTGTTCGAACCCTATCGGCGTGGGGACTATCAGCCGATCACGGTCAGCGGCGATGCGGTCACGATCGACGATCGCTCGGCCACCCCGCTCGCGCTACTGTTCCACGAGCTCGCCACCAACGCGATGAAATATGGCGCCCTGTCGAGCGAGGACGGTGCCGTCGACGTCACCGTCGCGCGCGACGACGCGGACGTGGTGCTGTGCTGGAGCGAACGCGGCGGTCCCTCAGTCGCCGCGCCGGATGGGCCGCACGGTTTCGGCAGCCAGCTGATCGAACTGTCCGCCGTGCGACAGCTGGGCGGGGTGGTGACGCGCGAATGGAAGGCGGAAGGACTGGTCGTAACGGTCCGCGTGCCGATCGCGACGCTGAACCGCGCCTAGGCCTGACGGCTCGAATCGAGCAAAACGATATCGTCGTTGGCGGCGGGTGACCGCCCCTCCGCCGCGAGAGCCGCCGCAGCGAGGATCGCCGATTCACTGAACGGTTTGCGGATGTAACCCAGCGCGCAGTCGCGCCCGCAATCGATCTGTGCCGGATTCGCAGTGACGAAGACGACCTTCACGCCATAATCGCGCGCGATCTGCTCCGCGATACGCGGGCCGGTCGGCCCATCGCGCAGGTTGACGTCGACGAAGGCGAAGCCGCAACCCGGTGCCGCCTGCAACGCACTTTCCGCATCCGCGGCGATGCCGGCGACCTGATAGCCGCCATCGACCAGGATACGCTCCAAGTCGAGGGCGACAAAAATCTCATCCTCGACGATTAGTGCGGTTTTGGTCATCATCCATCCTGGCTTGGAGCCGAGAAACCGCTTTCACATAGGTTTGTTCCGAACCGTCCAGGTTTATGTCCGATACGGACGTGCGCCGTCAATGCCGCAACAGAAAAACTGCATGCTGTGCCAGCAGGTTGGCCGCTGCCGAACTGCGTTGCCGGTCGCCCGACAGAAACCATGCCCCCTCCACGGTCACGCCACGCGCTTTCAGGAAGGCGCGGAAGTCGTCGATCGTGACGTGATGGATGTTGGGGGTGTCATACCATTGTTCGGGCAATTGCCGCGTCACCGGCATCCGCCCACCCCACAGCAGCGACAGGCGGATGCGCCATTGCGCGAAATTGGGGAAGCTGACGAACGCCCGCCGGCCGATGCGAAGCAGATGATCGAGCACGACATCGGGCGCCCGCGCGGTCTGCAGCGTCTGGCTGAGGATCGCATAGTCGAAGCTGCGATCGGGATAGGCGGCGAGATCGATATCGGCGTCGCCCTGGATCACCGACAGCCCGCGCCCCACCGCCGCCGCGACATTGCCCGCGTCGAGCTCCAGCCCGCGCGCGTCGCAGCCCCGCTGATCGCGCAGCGCCGCCATCAGCGCGCCGTCGCCGCAGCCGATGTCGAGCACGCGCGATCCCTGCGCGACATGGCCGGCGATGACGGCGAGGTCGGGGCGCAGCGTCATGACGCCGTCTTCAACAGCGCGGCGGCCGCGGGCGACAGACGCTCCATGAAGCGATCGGGGCGGAGCAGCGCGTGGAAGCCGAGCGCTTCGTACACGCCATGCGCGTCGGCGGTGACGAGGCCGATGCGGCGGATGCCGGCAAAGGCGGGATGGTCGACGAACCAGCCGACCATGCGCCGGCCCAGTCCCTTCCCGCGGGCCGCTTCGTCGATCCAGACGTCGGCGATCCAGGCGAAGGTCGCGTGATCGGTGATCGCACGGGCAAAACCGATCTGCTCGCCGCCAGCGTAAGCGCCCAGGCAGTGCGAGCCGGCGATGGCGCGTTCCACCAACGCCCGGTCGATCCCCGGCGACCAGTAGCTCGACGCGAGCCAGCCATGGATGCGCGCGATATCGAGCCGGTCCTTGTCGTCGTCGAGGTCGATCCCAAGGTCCATCATCGCCCGCCTTTCAGGAAACCGTCGATCACGCGGTTCATCTCCGGCGCGTCGAGCAGGAAGGCGTCGTGGCCATAGGGGCTGGACAGCTCGACAAAGCTGACCGGTGCGCCGGCAGCGTTGAGCGCGGCGACGATGTTGCGCGATTCCTGCGTCGGATACAGCCAGTCGGTGTCGAAGCTGACGAGGCAGAAGCGCGTCGCCGGCCCTCGGAAGGCGTTGGCGAGCAGGCCGCCATGTTCCTCGGCCAAATCAAAATAGTCGAGCGCGCGGGTGATGTAGAGGTAGCTGTTGGCGTCGAACCGATCGACGAAGGCGAGGCCCTGGTGGCGCAGATAGCTTTCGACTTGGAAATCGGCGTCGAAGCCGAAGCTCTTGGCACCGTCCTGCTTGCCGGGGCGGGCTTGCAGCCGGCGGCCGAACTTTTCGGTGAGGCCGGCTTCGGACAGATAGGTGATGTGCGCGGCCATGCGCGCGACGGCGAGGCCGGCGGCGGGGGGATCGCCATCGTAATAGTCGCCGCCGCGCCATTTGGGATCGGCCATGATCGCCTGGCGGCCGACTTCGTGGAAGGCGATATTCTGCGCGGAGTGGCGCGCGGTCGAGGCGATGACGACCGCCGCGGCAACGCGATCCGGGAAGGTCGCCGCCCAGCTGAGCGCCTGCATGCCCCCCATCGAGCCGCCGACCACCGCCTTCAGTCGGGCGACGCCGAGATGGTCGAGCAGCATGGCCTGCGCACGGACCATGTCGCGGATAGTGATGACCGGGAAGGCCATGCCCCAGGGGCGCCCCGTCGCGGGATTGATGCTCGCCGGGCCGGACGATCCCATGCAGCTGCCGATGACGTTCGAGCAGATGACGAAGTCGCGCGCCGGGTCGATCGGCTTGCCGGGACCGACGAGGCGCGTCCACCAGCCAGGCTTGCCGGTGCGCGGGTGGGTGGAGGCGACGTGCTGATCGCCGGTCAATGCGTGGCAGATCAGGATCGCATTGCCGCCATCGGCGTCGAGCGTGCCATAGGTTTCGTAGGCGATCTCGACCGGCGACAGCAACGTGCCGCCATCGAGGCGCAGTGGCCCCGGCAGCGTCGCCTGTCGCCCGCAGCCGAACCGCATATCCTCGCTCATGGGCGCATCGCTACGGCGGGGCGCGCGTGGAAGCAAGTTGTCAACGTCGGCGCCGCCCCGCTAAGGCTCGCGGCCATGTCGGACACCACAACCGCCCCCGCCCCGAAGCCCTGGATCTTGGGCATCGCCCCCTACATCCCCGGTCGCGCCACCAGTGAGGACGGCCGCAAGGTCGTCAAGCTGTCGTCGAACGAGAATCCGTTCGGTACGCCCGAGGGCGCGCGGGCGGCGTATCGCGACGCGGCGGGGCATCTGGAGCGCTATCCCGACGCCGCCGCGGTCGACCTGCGCGGCGCGCTTGCCAGCCATTACGGCGTCGAGGCGGAGCGACTGATCTATGGCACTGGATCGGACGAGGTGTTGCACCTGGCCGCCGGCACCTTCGCCGGGCCGGGCGACGAGATCATCCACGTCCGCTACGGCTTTGCGGTGTATGAGATCGCGACGCGGCGCGTCGGCGCGACGCCGGTGATCGTCGCCGATCGCGACTATGCGACCGATGTCGATGCGATCCTGGCCGCGGTGACGGACAAGACCAAGGTCGTGTTCGTCGCCAACCCCAACAATCCGACCGGCACCTATTCCACCCGCGAGGAGATCGCGCGGCTCCACGCCGGGCTGCCCAAGTCGGTGCTGCTGGTACTCGACCAGGCCTATACCGAATATCTGGAGCCCGAGGACGACGACGGCGGGTTGGAGCTGGCACGTACGCAGTCCAACGTGCTGGTGACGCGCACCTTCTCCAAGATTTTCGGTCTCGCGTCCGAGCGGGTGGGCTGGGGCTATGCGTCGGCGGAGATCATCAATGCGATGCACCGCATCCGCGCGCCCTTCGCGTTCAGCATCGGGGCGCAGGCCGCCGCGACCGCGGCGCTGAACGATGCCGCCTTCGTCGCGCACAGCCACGACCACAATCGCCAGTGGCGCGGGTGGTTCAGCGAACAGGTCGACGCGCTGCCGGGCCTGCGCGCGGTGCCGAGCAAGGCCAATTTCGTGCTCGTGCTGTTCGAGGGCGGCCTATCCGCCGAGGACGCGTACAAGGCGCTGATGGCGGCGGGCTATGCGACGCGCTGGCTGCCCGGCCAGGGGCTGCCCCATGGCCTGCGCATCACGATCGGCACCGAAGAGGAAATGCGCGCGGTGGTGGACGTGCTGCGCGCCGAGGTGGAAAAGGCGGGCTGATGCTGCCCTTCGCGCGCGTCACGATCATCGGGCTGGGGCTGATCGGCTCGTCGGTGGCGCGCGCGGTGCGGGCCACGATGCCGACGGTGCGGATCACCGGTTACGACGCCTCGCCCGAGGTGCGCAGTATCGCGGAGCGGATCGAGCTCGCCGACGATATCGCTGACACGGCAGGCGCGGCGGTGATCGATGCCGACCTCGTGATGCTGTGCGTGCCGGTCGGCGCGATGGGTGCGGTAGCGGCGGAGTTCGCGGACGACCTGCCCGCCGATGCGATCGTCAGCGATGTCGGCGGATCGAAGGAAAGCGTGCTCGCCGCGCTGCGGGCCGTGCTGCCGCATGCGACGATCGTGCCGGGGCATCCGGTCGCCGGCACCGAGCATAGCGGGCCCGAGGCGGGCTTTGCGACGCTGTTCCGCGGGCGCTGGTGCATTCTGACCCCCGAAGAGGGCACGCCCGAGGCGCCGACGCTGCGGCTGCGCGCGTTCTGGGAGGCGCTCGGCGCGCAGGTTGAGGTGATGACGCCCAAGCATCACGACCTGGTGCTGGCGGTGACCAGCCATGTGCCGCACCTCATCGCCTATTCGATCGTCGGCACCGCGAGCGACCTGGAAGAGGTGACGCAGAGCGAGGTCATCAAATTTTCGGCGGGCGGCTTTCGCGACTTCACCCGCATCGCCGCGTCCGACCCGACGATGTGGCGCGACGTGTTCCTGAACAATCGCGAGGCGGTGCTGGAAATCCTGCAGCGGCTGACCGAGGACGTGACGATGCTGCAACGCGCGATCCGCTGGGGCGACGGCGACCAGTTGTTCGACCTGTTCACCCGGACGCGCGCGATCCGCCGGTCGATCATCGAACAGGGGCAGGATGACGCCAAGCCGGACTTCGGACGGAGCCACTGAGCGTTCCGTTCACGGCAACGTGGACACATGGACACCTGAACAGAAACGATCGAGGCCTATCGTTTCGGTTTCTGTCGGGATGGGACAGAGCTATCGTCCGTCATTGCGAGCGTAGCGAAGCAATGACGAGTTGGGGGATGTAGCCGGCAACCCGATCCTAAACGTCCAGCACGTTGATCGCCGTGTGGACCCGCGCCTCGATCTCGTCGCGGGGCAGGCCGGCAGGGATGACATCGCCGATGCGGATCGTCACCACGCCCGGGCGCTTGGGCCCATGCCGGGGCCAGACGCGGCCCGTGTCGAGCGCGATCGGCACGCACGGCATGCCGAGCGCCCGATAGAGGCCGGCGAAACCCGATTGCAGCGGCGGCCGCTCACCCGGCGCGACGCGCGTGCCCTCCGGATAGATCAGGATCGAGCGGCCTTCCGCCTTCAGCGCCTTGGCATCGCGCATCATCGATCGCAGCGCGCTCGCCGACGCCTCGCGATCGGCGACGATGCCGCCATATTGCAACGCCGCCCAGCCCCAGAAGGGGATGCGGCTGAGTTCGCGCTTGATGACCATCGCCGGGCCGCCGAGCAGCAATTGCAGCTCCAGCGTTTCGAACATCGCCTGATGCTTGGCGGCGTAGAAGACGGGCCCTGCCGGGCGCTGCCCCTCCACGACGACGCGGATGCCCATGATGCTACGGTAGAGCAGCCGGTGCATCCGCGCCCAGAGATGCGCGTGCCGCATCACCGCGCGCCGGCCGAACAGCGCAGAGATGGGCACCGCGAGCACGATCGGCACCGACAGGCCGTAGAAGAACAGCGAAAACAGCAACGTGCGCAGGCGGTTCATGCCCCGATCCCCAGCCACAGCGCGACGCGGCGCAGCAGCAGCTTGTTATATTCGTTGACGAGCGTGCCGAGCCGCGGCGTGCTGGGCACGCCATCCCCCATCACGATGACGCCCGGCCCCAGCACCGCCGCCAGCTCCATCCGCGCGCGCGGCACGTGCCAGTCGGAGGTGACGAGGCGGACGGTGCGATAGCCATGGGTCTTTACCCAAGCCGCTGTTTCCTCGGCGTTCGAACGCGTGTCGACGGCGTCGGCGCCCAGATCGATGCAGCAGGCAAAAAGCTTCGGCGAGGTGTGATAGGTCCGGGCGAGATCGATCGGCCGCACGCCGGGCGCGACGCCGGTGACGAGCATCCGCCGCGCCTGCCTGGCCTGCAGCAGCGCGATGCCGCGATCGATCCGCCCCGCGCCGCCGGTCGGCACGACGATCGCATCGGTGGTGTTGCCGGTGAGCGGCGGCGGCAGCAGCAGCATGAAGGCGGCAAAGCCCAGGCACCAGCCGAGCGCGGCGAATCCCATCAGCCGGACGATCATAGCAGGCGCGCCGTCACAGGATGCGCCTCAGCGCGGCTACGATCGTCACCCGCGCGATGACGGTCGCGAGCAGGACGAAGCCGATCGGCAGCAGGACCAGCAGCGCCCAGTCGCTGACAGTCAGCGTGATGCCGCTAAGCAATTGCGATCCCAGCGCCGCGACGCGCGTGGCGAGGAACAGCAGCATGGCGAGCGCAGCGACGCTGCCCGCCACCCCGCCGATCGCCGCATCGAGCGCGAGACGGCGCTGGAACAGCCGCGCGACCTGCACGTCGGTGGCGCCGAGCATGTGCATCACCTCGATCGTCGCGCGATGCGTCTCCAGCCCTGCGCGGGCCGCGAGGACGACGACCGCGCCGGTCGCCGCCAGCATCAGCGCCACGAGGCCGAGCGCGAGCCAGGTCAGCGTGTCGAGGAAGCTGCCGACCGGCGACATCCAGCGCTGGTGCCGGTCTATCCGCGCCGTCGCGCTGATATCGTGGACCGCCGCGACGATTCGGCCGGCATCGGCGCCGTCGGCGAGGTCGACATCGATCATCGCGGGCACGGGCAGGTCGGGATCGGCGTCGCTGCGCCCCAGCCACGGTTCGAGCAGGCGCATCAGCTCGGCGCGCGGCACCGGCGTCGCGCGGCGCACGTCGGGCAGCGCGCGCAGCACGGCGAGGATGCGCGCGGCGACCGCATCGCGCGCGACCGGGCTGCCATCGACCACCTGCACCGTCAGCCGCCCGGCGAGCTGGCGTTCGAGCGCCGTCGCCGACTGGCGCGTGCCGAGGCCGAGCGCGGCGGCAAGCAGGGTGAGGAACAGCATGATCGCCATCACCCCCGTCATCGCGCGAAAGCCGCCCGCTTCGTCGAGCACGCGGCGGTCGGCGCGGTTGGTGCCGCCCGCGCTCATGCCAGCCCCTTCAGCGTCGGTGGGTAGCGGAGCGAGCCGGTGGGATCGAGCAATTGCCCCTTGTCGAGCCGCATCATCTGCGCGCCCGCGACGCGGCTGAGCAGGTGCAGATCGTGCGTGGCGACGACGACGGTGGTGCCCAGTTTGTTGAGCGATTCGAACAGATGGATCAGGCGATCGGCCATGTCCGGGTCGACGTTGCCGGTCGGCTCGTCCGCCACCAGCACTTCGGGGCGGCCGATCACCGCGCGGGCGATGGCGACGCGCTGCTGCTCGCCGCCCGACAGCGTCGCCGGCCGCGCACCGGCGCGGTCGGCCAACCCGACCCAGGCGAGCATTTCGCGTACCGGCTGCTCGATATCCGATTCTTCCACCCCGGCGACGCGCAGGGGCAGCGCGATATTGTCCCAGGCGGACAGGTGCGGGACCAGCCGGAAATCCTGGAAGACGACGCCGATGCGGCGGCGAAATCCGGGCAGGCGCGCGCGCGGCATCGTCACCGCATCCTCGCCGAACAGGCGGATGATGCCGCGGCTGGGGCGCTGCGCCAGATACAGGAGCTTCAGCAGCGAGGTCTTGCCGGCGCCGCTCGCCCCGGTCAGGAAATAGAAGGCGCCGCTGGTCAGCGTGAAGCTGATGTCGGACAGTGTTTCCTGCCCGGTGCCGTACCGCAGCCCAACATTTTCGAACTGCACGATATTTGCCATGCGCCTGGCCGCAACCGCTCCATCTAGGTGCCAAGGGCCGTCAGCGGCCGTGTTCGATCAAGCCTTCGCATGGCGACGCCGCGGCTTCAAGCTTGCCACGCAGGCGGCGCACGTGCTTACAATCGCCGCCATCCCGCGGAGGTCTCTTCCCCGCACGGCCATCTGTCGTAAAGCGTCGCGCATGATCCTCGAATGTCCCGAATGCAGCACCCGCTATCTGGTGCCCGACAGCGCGATCGGGGTGGAGGGCCGCACCGTACGCTGCGCCAATTGCCGGCACAGCTGGTTCCAGGAACCGCCGGTGCCCGAAGAGGAAGCGCTTGCCGCGCCTCCTCCTCCCCCTCCCCCGCCGCCGCCCGTCATGGCGGACCAGCCGCGCTTCGACCTGCCCGATGCGCCCGAGGAGGAGGCGCCGCCGCCGTTCCTGGAGCCTGCGGTGCTGCCGGGTGCGCGCGTCGCCGCGCCCGAGCCCGTCGTTGCCGCGCCGGACTATGACGCCTTCGCGCATCGCCCGCCGTTCCGGCCGCGCCGCAACGCGCTGCGCCGCTGGACGGTGATCGCGGTGTTGGTCGGACTGTTGCTGATCGCTGGGATCGGCGCGATCCTGTTCGTCGGTGCGCCGGGGCTGCTTGCGCGCGTCGGCCTGCCGGTCGGCACCGACGAATCGCCGCTGCGGCTGAAGGACAATCCGATCGAGCGGCGCGAGCTGGAAAACGGATCGGAACTGTTCGCGGTCAGCGGGCAGATCACCAATCCGTCGTCCGAAAAACAGCGCGTGCCGGATATCCGCGCCGAGCTGCGCGATGCCCAGGGCCGCATCGTCTACAGCTGGACGATCAACCCGCAGCAGCGGACGCTGAACCCGGGTGCGTCGATCGACTTCAATTCGGCCAAGCTGGACGTGCCGTCGAATTCTAAGCGGCTGGAGCTCAGCTTTGCCGGCGAAGCCGCCAACCCATAAGCGCGAACCGGCCGCCGTGCAGCACCGCGGCGGCCACCATGCCGAGGCCCGACGCCCAGACCAGCGCCATCGGCCCCATCCCCTGATGCACCAGCCACCAGCCCAAGCCGCCTGACACGATGAAATAGGCGAGGATGCTGTTGACCCCCGCCACCACCTGATCGCCAAGGCTGCGCAAGGCGTACATCAGTACGACCTGGATGCCATCGAAGACGATGAACGGCGCCCACACCGCCAGCATCGCGGTGCCGAGGACATGGACCGGCGCCGTCGCCGGGAACAGCGCGACGATTCCCGGCGCGGTCGCCCGTAAGATCAGCATCAGCAGGCCGAGCGCACCGATCGCCAGCCCGACCGCGATCAGCGTGCGAGGGATGGCGGCGGCCGGCTGCCCCTCCCCCACCGCATTGCCCGCACGCACCCCCGCCGCCGATCCCAGTCCGATCGCGATGGCGAAGGTGACGTTGTGGATCGAAAAGACGATCTGAAAGGCATGGGCGGCGACGTCGCCCAATTGCGTCGATAGCGCGATGAGGATCGAAAAGCCGGCAAGCTCCAGCCCCGAGGCGATCGCCGGGACGAGGCCGAAGGCGGCGAGCGCCACGACGCCGCGCGGCACGCTGGCCCAGGCGGCACGGTCTGTGCGCCGCACCTCACGCTCCTGGGCGCGCGGCAGGGTGAGCGCGCTCGCCACCATGCCGGCGGCACCCAGCAGCGAGGCGATGCTGGTCGCGAGCGCCGCCCCCACCGCCCCCAATGCCGGCAGGCCGAGATGCCCCGCGGACAGCGCCCAGGCGAGCACCGCGTTGACCGGCAACACCGACAGATTGACCGCGGCGACGCGCCCGGGGCGGCTGACGCCTTCGAGGAAGAAGGCGGCGGCGACGTTCACTAGCTGGAACGGAAAGGCGACGGCAAAGGCGCGGACGACGCGCGCGCTCTCGTCGATCCGGTCCGCCGCAACGCCGACCAGCGCGAGCAGGGGTTCGGCGGCGACCAGGAACAAGCCGCCGATCGCGACGCCGAGCAGCAGTCCCAGCACGAGGCCCTCACGCAGCACGCCGCCGGTGCGCGGCAGATCGCCCGCGCCGTCGGCCCGCGACGCCATGACCAACACGCCCGACAGCCAGGAGAGCCCGGCGACGATGCCGACGAAGCCCAGCGCGCGGCTGGCACCCAGCGCCGCCACCTCTTCGGTGGCGACGAGACCGACGACCATCACGTCGGTCACCTGCAGCAGCGTCCAGTTGAGGCTGGTCAGCACCACCGGCCAGGCGAGCGCCAGCAGGCGCCGGGTTTCACCATGGATCGAAAGAGCTTGGCGGACCGTCATGGCCCCGCGCTACCGGAGTGGGCAGGCCGCGAAAACGAAAAAGGGGCGCTTGCGGAGCATGAAACGCTTTGCTAGGGGCCTGCGCCTGCCAGATGCCGGCTCCGCCCGGTATTCTCATCACGTGCGGCCGTGGCGGAATTGGTAGACGCGCAACGTTGAGGTCGTTGTGGGCGAAAGCCCGTGGAAGTTCGAGTCTTCTCGGCCGCACCACTCTTCAAAGAAATCGCAGAACGCTCGTCGGTCAGGCGGCGCCCAGCCGGCGCAGATAGGCGCGGACCGCGGTCTGGCCGGTATCGCTGAGCGAGACCTCCATGCGCCGCCGGTCGTGCGGATCGATGACGCGATCGACCAGCTTCAGCTTGTGCAGATGATCGATCCAGCGCTGCGACGTGGTGACCGGCGTATGCGCGGTGCCGACCAGCGCCTTGACGTTCAGCGTCCGCCGCTCCTCATGCGCGACGAACAGCGCGAGCAGCATGTCCCACGCGGGCTCGTGGAACAATTCGGCCGGAAAGTGATCGAAACGCGCCATGCGCTGCGCCAGCAATTGCTTGGCGAGCTCGCGCGCATCGGGTGCCGCCGCCGCCTCGTCGCGGTTCGGCCGGTCGTGCGTTTCGTCGCCGGTATCGCCATACGCGAGCCGATCCGCGCGCGCGCCAAATTCACTGGCGATGGCCGACAATTGTGCCGTCAGGTCCTTGACCAGCCCGGCAATGGATTCCCCCGCCATCCGGCGCCCCCCAATGCGTTAATTGTCGAACGGAAATCTAGGCGACATCCATCGGGAAACACAAGAAATTCTCGGAGAATTCCATTACCCCCGATGCGACCGAAACGCACCAATCGCCATTTTATCGTGAGGCATGCATCCATTTCGGCGGCGACGCGTTCTTGCCTGTCGTTCGCCGTTTCGGCGGACGTGTGAAGGACCCCGGTGCCGCTCCCCCCTTACGCCTGCCTGCGCGCCATCGGTACGGCCGTGCCCGCGAACGATATCCACAATGCCTTCATCGGCTGGGCCAAGGCCCAGGTCGAGCCGCGCCATGCCGCGCTGTTCGATCGCATGGCCGCGCGCGCCGGTATCACGCATCGTTGGTCGGTCCTGCCGGGGAGCGCTGGGCACAGCCCGGTCGATGCGGGCGGCTTCTATGCGGACGCGCTGCCCGGTACGGCGGCGCGGATGGCGGTGTATGCCGAGGCTGCACCGGCGCTGGCCCTCGCCGCGATCGACGATCTGGCGACGCGCGTGGAGCTGGACGGCATCACCCATCTGGTCGTCGCGAGCTGCACCGGCTTCGTCGCGCCGGGGATCGACCAGATCATCGCCGCGCGGCTGGGCCTGCCGACCGCGGAGCGGCTGCTGATCGGATTCATGGGCTGCTATGCCGCAGTGGTCGCGTTGCGCACCGCGCGGCATATCGTCCGGTCCGACCCCGACGCCCGCGTGCTGGTGGTGACGGTGGAGCTGTCGACGCTGCATCTGCAGGCGACGCACGAGATCGAGCCGCTGCTCGCCATGCTGCAATTCGGCGATGGTGCCGCCGCGGCGCTGGTGACGGGCGCCGATGCGGAGACGCAGGGGCTGATGCTGGAGGCGCCCTTTGCCGCGACGCTGCCCGACAGCGAGGCGCTGATCCGCTGGAATATCACCGACACGGGCTTTGCGATGCACCTCGACGGGGCGGTGCCGGGACGCATCGCCGCCGCGCTGCACGATCCCGCGCTGGTCGCGACGCTGACCGACGGGGCGCCGGCGCAGGACCTGTTCTGGGCGGTGCATGCCGGCGGACGATCGATCCTGGATGCCGTGCAGGGCGCGCTGGCGCTCGACGGCACCGCGCTGGCGGCGTCGCGCGCGGTGCTGAGCGACAATGGCAACATGTCGTCGGCGACGCTGATGTTCGTGCTGGCCCGCCTGCTCGCCGCCCCGCCCGCGGTGGACCAGGGTGTCGCGCTTGCCTTCGGTCCCGGGCTTGCCGCCGAAGGATTGCGGCTGCGGTTCGTGGCATGACGCTCGCCACCCGTGCCCAGGCGGACGAACTGATGGACGCGGACGATCTGCCCGCGGACGTCTATGCCGCGGTGGTCGCCGACCTGGCGCGCGTCAACGTCGTGACGATGGCGGCGCGACCGACGCTGCGCTTCCTGGCGCGTGCCGCGCGCGGCGCCGATCGGCTGCGCATCCTCGACGTCGGGTTCGGCGATGGCGACATGCTGCGGCGGATCGCGCTCTGGGCGGCGAAGCGGCGGCTGCCGGTCGAGCTGGTCGGCGTCGACCTCAACCCGCGCAGCGAGGCGGCGGCGCGCGCGCATACCCCGCCCGAGCTGCCGATCCGCTGGATCACCGGCGATTATGCCGATCTGGCGGGCGGCGGATGGGACGTGATCCTGTCGAGCCTGGTCGCGCACCATATGACGCACGATCAGCTGATCGCCTTCCTGCGCTTCATGGAGACCGAAGCCAGGCGTGGCTGGCTGGTCAACGACCTGCATCGGCACGGTTTCGCGCATGCGGGCTTCCCACTGCTGGCGCGGATCGCGCGCTGGCATCCGATCGTGCGGCATGACGGCACGCTGTCGATCGCGCGCTCCTATCGCCCAGCCGAATGGCCGCCCCTGCTCGCAGAGGCGGGTATCTCACATGCGCGGGTGTTCCGCGCCTTCCCCTTCCGGCTATGCGTCGAACGGCTGCGCTGATCGTCGGCGGCGGGCCGGCCGGATCGGCCGCGGCGATCCGCCTGGCGCGTGGTGGCGTGACGCCGCTGCTGCTCGAGCGGCATGCGGCCGCGGATGCGCTGTGCGGCGGCTTCGTCAGCTGGCGGACGCTCGATCGGCTGAAGGATCTGGGTATCGACGCCGATGCGCTCAACCGCGATCGGCTGACCGAGGTGGTGCTATTCGCGGGCCAGCGCGTGCGGACCGCACGCCTGCCCCGCCCCGCCGTCGGCGTGTCGCGGCGGCGGCTCGATACTTTGCTCCGCGAACAGGCGCAGGCGAGCGGCGCGGGGCTCGAAACCGGCGTCACGGTGCGCCGGGTAGAGGGCGATGCGGTGTGGCTGGACGACGGCTGCCCGCTGCGCGGCGACGCGCTGTTCCTTGCCACGGGCAAGCACGACCTGCGCGGCCTTGCCCGGCCGGCGGAGGCGCGCGGCACGGACCCGACGTTGGGCGTGCGCGTGCGGCTGGGCCCGGCACCCTCGCTGGAGCAGGCGTTGCGCGGGCGGATCGAGCTGCACCTGTTCGACCGCGGCTATGCCGGCATCGCCTTGCAGGAGGATGGCAGCGCCAATCTGTGCATGGCGGTCCACCGATCACGCCTGCACGAGGCGGGCAGCCTGCCCGCGCTGCTGGACGCCTTGGGCGCGGCGCATCCGCGGCTGGGCGAGCGGCTCGCCTATCGCGCGTCGGATGCGCCGATCGATGCGATCGCCAACGTGCCCTATGGCTGGCGCGAGCGCGGCGGCGCGGCGGGGCTGTTCCGGCTGGGCGACCAGGCGGGGGTCATCCCCAGCCTGGCCGGCGAAGGCATGGGCATCGCGCTGGCGAGCGGGATCAGCGCCGCGGACGCGTGCCTGCGCGACGGTCCTGCCGGATCGGCGGCGTGGCAGGCACGGTTCGCGCGGCAGCTGATCCGGCCGATGGCGGTCGCAGGCGCGATCCGGACGCTGGCGGAGCGGCGCTGGGCCGCGCTGGGCGTTGCATTGGCGCCGCCCGGGCTCATCGGACTGATCGCCAGCGCGACGCGGGTGGCGGGCTGAGCCGCCACCGGTCGCAGCGTCCGCGCAAATCGGCGCGGCCCGATGCGCACGTGCTTGTGACCCGCCCCGGAAGCGCGTAATCGCGGGCCCCTCCATGGCTCGTGCGCGCACCTCCCGCTCCGCTCCCGCCCCCCGCTCTCGTTGGCGTCGGCGGATCGTCGTTACCCTCCAGATTCTGATCGGTCTCGGCATCCTCGCCTTCGGCGCGCTGGTGATCGCGGTCTATGTCGCGCGCTCGCAGCTGCCGAGCTTCGACGAGCTGAAAAGCTCGCCCAACGGCCAGATGATCCGCGTCCATGCCGCCGACGGCAGCATCATCGCCTCATTGGGCCCAAGCTACGGCGAATGGCTGCCCTATGCGCAGATCCCCAGGATCATGCGGCAGGCGACCGTTGCGGTCGAGGATCGCCGGTTCCGCGGCCATCCGGGCGTCGACCCGATCGGCATTGCGCGGTCGGTGCAGGTCCGCTTCGAACGCGGGCGCTGGGTGCAGGGCGGATCGACGATCACGCAGCAGCTGGCGCGCAACGTCTTCCTGAACAACCAGAAGAAGTTCGGCCGCAAATTCCGCGAATGGATCCTGGCGCTCGCGCTGGAACGCAAGTTCAGCAAGGACGAGATCCTCGAGCTGTACCTCAACAAGATGTACTACGGCGGCGGCACCTATGGCATCGACGCCGCGAGCCGGAAGTTCTTCGGCCATGGCGCGAATCACCTGAGCATCGGCGAGGCCGCGGTGATCGCCGGGCTGGTGAAGGCGCCGTCCAACTATTCGCCGACCGCCGATGCCGAGGCGGCGCGCGGCCGCGCCGGGGTGGTGCTGCAACAGATGGTGCGCGCAGGCGACATCACCGAGGCGCAGGCGCAGGCGGCGGACGTCGCCGACCTGAAGCTGACGCCCGAACGCCAGCAGAACAGCGCGCGCTACTTCACCGACTGGGCGCTGCCGCAGCTCGATACGCTGATCGACGAGACCAGCGCGCCGCTAGAGGTGTGGACGACGCTGGACCCCGCGATGCAGCGCGAGGCGGATGCGGCGATTCGCGCCAATGCGCCGAACGGCGTGCAGGGTGCGCTCGTCAGCCTGGATCGCGACGGCGGCGTGCGCGCGATGGTCGGCGGCAAAGATTACGTCACCTCGATCTACAACCGCGCGACGCAGGCGGTGCGCCAGCCGGGATCGGCGTTCAAGCTGTTCGTTTATCTCGCCGCGCTGGAGGCCGGGCATAAGCCCGAGGATACGATCGTCGATGAACCGGTGACGATCGACGGCTGGAGCCCGCGCAACGATTCGCGCCGCAATTCGGGGCCGGTCAGTCTGCGTACCGCCTTCGCCTATTCGCTCAATACGGTGGCGGCGAAGCTGGGGCAGGAAGTCGGCTTTTCCACCATCGCCGCGATGGCGCGCCGCTTCGGCATCACGACGCCGATCAACACGCATCCCGCGATGGTGCTGGGCACCAGCGACGTGCGGCTGATCGACATGACGAGCGCCTTCGCCAGCGTCGCCAACAAGGGCGTCGCGGTGACGCCGTACGGCATCACGCGCGTCACCGCGAACGGCCAGACGATCTATAGCCACGAGGTGGATCGCAGCCGCGTGCTCGTCGCGCCCTATGTCGCGGCCGAGATGATCGACCTGTTGCAGACCGCGGTGAACACCGGCACCGGCCGCGCCGCGCAGATCGGTCGGCCTGTCGCGGGCAAGACCGGCACCACCACCTCGCTGAAGGACGGCTGGTTCCTGGGCTTCTCGAGCGGTCTTACTACCGGCGTGTGGATGGGCCGCGACGACGCCAAGCCCGTCGCCGGGCTGCACGGCGGCACCGCGCCGGCCAAGGCATGGGCGGCGTTCATGAAGCCCGCCACCGCCAACCGGCCGATCGAGCAGTTCGATACGCAGGTGACGCTGCCCGACTGGCAGCTGGAGCCGGATGAGGAGGCCTATTACGGCCAACCCGACGATGGCTCTGCGGGCGCGCCGATGGTCGATCCGGACGGCAATCCGCTGCCCCAGGCGCCGCGCGAGACCGATCCGCAGGCGCAGGGCGAACCGGCGGACGGCGGCGCGCCCGACACGCCGCCGCAGCAGCAGCTGAACGACCTGATCGACCGCGTCACCGGCCGCGATGCGCCGTCGCGAGATCCGGCGCCGCGTGATGGCGTGCGGGACGGGCAGCGTGCGCCCTCCGCCACCGCTCCGTCGCGGCAGGGCCCGCCGCCGCGTGATGGCTATCTGCCGCCGCGCGCGCCGCTACAGCGCCCGGTTCAGGACGATCGCCCGACCCAGTGAAGCCCCGCGCCGTGCGTGCGCAGCCAGGCGCGCGCCGGCGTCGGATCGCCGTCGTACAGCTGCGCGACGAGCGCGTGGAAAGCGGGGCTGTGGTTCATGTGGACGCGGTGCGCGACCTCATGCGCCACCGTCGCGCGGCGTACCCAAGCGGGAGCGAGGATCAGCCGCCAGCTGTAGCGGATGACGCCGTCGACGGCGCAGCTGCCCCAGCGCCCGCGCGCATCGCCGATCGCGACCTTCGTCACGCTCACGTCGGCTTTGTCCGCATAATAGGCCGTGTCGTCGGCCAATTGGTCGAGCGCGGTGCGCTTCAGCCACGTCTCGACGCGGCGCGGCAGCGTGTCGAGCGGGCCGGATAGCGACAGCGTGTCGCCCACCACCTCGACCCGGCGACGGCTACCCGGCTGCCAGTCGATGGTCAGCGACCGGTCGGCGACGGTCAGCACCATGCCCGGCGCATAGGGCCGCGCCACCGGCAGACGCGCCTGCTGTTCGGCGATCCAGTCCGCCTTGCCGCGCGCCCAGGCGAGCGCGGGCTTCAACGCGGCGCGGCGCGGCAACACCAGCCGGGCGCGGCCGCTCGCCGGATCGATCGACAGGCGCACGCGCCGCGCGGTGGGGTGGCGGACGACCTCGAACGGGTCGCTCACAGCTCGCGATCGACGATATGGTTTTCGAGGTCGCCGACATCGTCCTCGCTGACCGTCCAGCCGCGCACCGAGATACCGGCGATATGGACCGTCTCGCGATCGCCGCTGATCAGATAATGCCAGTCGCGCAACGGCTCGCCCGCCGCGCGCAGGCGATAGGCGCAGGTGGAGGGCAGCCAGTCGATGTCGCGGACATTGCCCGCGGTCAGCCGCACGCATTCGGGCACATAAGCGCGGCGGTGTTTATAGTCGGAGCAGAAGCCGGTGCGGCGGTTCAACAGCCGGCAGGCGACGTTGGTCGGCACGACCTCACCCGTATCCTCGTCCTCCAGCTTGTGGATGCAGCATTTGCCGCAGCCGTCGCACAGAGCCTCCCATTGGCCGCGATCAAGCTGCTCGATCGGCAGCTCCCAGAATTTGCTCATGTCGCCCAGCGCTTGATCTCGTCGGCCACGGCTTGCGGCCCCTTGTCCGACGGCAGCAGCGCAAGCGGCTTGCCGTCCGGGCTCATCAGATAGGTGGCGCGGCTATGATTCACCAGATAGCCGCCGCCGGGCTGCGCTTCGCCCTTGCCGGCGAACACGCCATAGGTCTGCGACACCGCGGCGATCTGCGCGGGCGTGCCGGTCAGCCCGACCATCTGCGGCGAAAAGGCGGAGACGAAGCTTTTCAGGACCTTGGGCGTGTCGCGTTCGGGATCGACGCTGACGAAGATCGGTACGATCCGCTTGGCGAGATCGGGATCGCTCTTGGCGAGCAGCGCAACGCCCTTGCCGATCGCCGCCGCGTCGGTGGGGCAGACATCGGGGCAATAGGTGTAGCCGAAATACATGATCCGGTATTTGCCCGCGAAATCGCGGTCGGTGACGGTGCGGCCGTCCTGATTGACCAACGTGAATGGCCCGCCGATCTTTGCGCCGGCGAGCGGCGGCGCCGTGGTGGCTGCGGGCTGGCAGGCGGCCACCGCCAAAGCGGCGGCGGGCACGGCGAGGCGGGCGAAGCGCAGAATGTTCATGACCGTGGCAGCTGTGATCTGTTACCGGTGCGCCCGCAAGTCTTGTCCAAGGGACCTACGATGATCCGCCGCCCTTTCCTGCTCGCCCTCAGCCTCGCCGCCGCCGTGATCACCCCCGCCGCCGCGCAGCAACAGTCCGAAAGCTACAAATTCCTGCAGGCGATCGAGAAGGAGGACGGCAAGACCGTCACCACGATGATCGAAACGCCGGGCAGCACGATCATCAACACCAAATCGCCCACCACCGGCCGCGGCGCGCTGCACGACCTGACGAGCCATTCGGGCAATCTCTACATGCAGTATCTGCTGCAGCATAAGGCCGATCCCAACATCCGCGATGCCAAGGGCAATACGCCGCTGGCGCTGGCGGTGATGGCCGGACGCGACGATCTGGTCGACCTGCTGCTGATGTTCAAGGCGAACCCGAATCTCGCCAATTCGTCGGGCCAGACGCCGCTGATCCTGGCGGTGAACACCCGCAACGAAGGCATTGCGCGCACGCTCATCAACAAGGGCGCAGACCCCGACCAGACGGACAATCTCGCCGGCCTGTCGGCGCGCGACTATGCGGTGCGCGATTCGCGCAATCCGGCGATGGTGGCGCTGTTCAAGGATGCGCCGAAGAAGGTGCGCGCCCAGGTGTCCGGCCCGCGGTTGTAGAGCGGACCTCTGCGGGGTCGCATGATCCTCCCCCGCCAGGGGGAGGTGGCATGCCGCAGGCATGACGGAGGGGGCAGAAAGGAACGTCCCTGCCCACGACGCGTGCCCTGACCTCCCCCTCCGTCACCGCCTTCGGCGGCGCCACCTCCCCCTGGCGGGGGAGGAATGATCGGTGCCACGGCGCAGGGCCGGGATGACGGTTTGGGATTAGAGGTTCAGCAGTCGCGCGACCTCGGTAAAGTCGTGCGCGATCGCCTGGACGCCCAGCGCCTTCAGCCGGGCGTCGTGGCCGATGGCGCAATGCGTGCCGGCGCACAACCCGATGACGTGGCCGCCGGACGCGACCGCGCCGGTGGCGCCGACCGGGGAATCCTCGAGTATCGCGCACGCCTCGATCGGCACGCCGATCGCCGCGGCGCCGTGCCAATAGAGGTCGGGCGCGGGCTTGCCGCGGGTTACGTGCTCGCGGCCGCTATAGATATGGTCGCCGAACGCGTCGGCGAGGCCGATATGGTCGAGGTGACGGCGGATCCAGCGGGTCGGGCTGGACGAGACGACCGCGCGCGGCAGATCGGCGGGCAGCGAGCGCACGAAGGCGACGGCACCGGCCACCGCATCGATCCCCTCCGCCATCGCGCGCGCATCCTCCGCATCCCGCGCCGCGTCGAAGCTTGCGGGGATCGGGCCGCCGATCCACGCCTCGATCGCCGTGCGGAAATCGGGGCCGGCGAGACCCATGAAGTTCGCCATCGAATCTTCGGGGGTCGTCGGATAGCCCGCGTCGGTGAGCCATTCGGCAAGCTGGCGGTTGCCGGCGAATTCACTCTCGATCAGGACGCCGTCGAAGTCGAACAACAGGCCACGCGGCGTCATGCGGCGGCTCCGCCACGGGCGCCGAACAAGGCGCTGCCGACGCGGATGTGCGTCGCACCGATCGTCACCGCGGTCGGATAATCGGACGACATACCCATGCTGAGCCCAGTCAGGCCGACCTCGCGCGCCAGCTTGGCGAGCAGCGCGAAATAGGGCGCGGGCTCGACGTCTGCGGGCGGAATGCACATCAGCCCGACGATCGGCAGACCGGCAGCGCGCGCCTGATCGAGCAGGGCGGGCAGATCGGGGATGGCGCAGCCGCCCTTCTGGTCTTCCGCGCCGATATTGACCTGCACGAAACAGTCGGGGCGGCGGCCGGTCTTCGCCATCGCCTTGCCCAACGCCTCGACCAGCGACGGGCGGTCGACCGAATGGATCGCGTCGAACAGCGCGACCGCGTCGTCGGCCTTGTTCGACTGGAGCTGGCCGATCAGGTGGAGCGACACGCCCGGATAGGCCGCGCGCAGCGCCGGCCATTTCTCCGCCGCCTCGGCAACGCGATTTTCGCCGAAGACGCGATGGCCTTCGTCGAGCAGTGGACGGATCGCATCGGCGTCGTGCGTCTTGGACACGGCGATCAGCGTCACCGCCTCCGCCTTCCGGCCGGCGATGTGCGCGGCCTGGGCGATGGCGGTGGTGACATTGTGGAGAGCGGAGGGTGCAGGCGGGGACAGGGTGTCGGCGGTCATGACGCTCGCTATAGCGGGGTGGTGGCCGATCTGAACCGCAATCTGTCTCCCCGGCGTCATGCGTGGCTGATGACCGACGAACGCATCGGCGCGGCGCTGCTGCCCGCGATCCGGGCGTTGCCGCCAGGTGCGGGCGTGGTGTTCCGCCATTACGGCCTGCCGCGAGGCGAGCGGCATCGGCTGTTCCTGATGGTGCGGCGGCTGGCGACGGCGCGCAAGTTGCGGATTAGTGCAGCCGGCGGGTTGCCAGGCGTCGGGTCGCATGGCGGCCGACGGGCCCTCACCCATGCGGCGCATGACCGGCGCGAGGCGATTCGCGGTATCCGCGCGGGGGCAGCGTGGCTGTTCGTGTCGCCGGTCTTTGCTACCCGGTCGCATCCGGGTGCGCGGGCGCTGGGCGTGCGGCGGGCGGTGGGTGTCGGACGAGGGCTTGGCGCCGGCCGTGTTGCGCTCGGCGGGATGACGGGCGCGCGCTGGTTGGCGATCCGCCGCTATGGCTTCGATGGCTGGGCGGCGATCGATGGGCTGATGCCGGGCAGGCGCTAGGCGAACTGCCGGTCGTCATTGCGAGCGTAGCGAGGCAATCCAGGGCGTCATGATCCGGCTCTGGATTGCTTCGCTACGCTCGCAATGACGGGGGTGTTGCGACTGCTTCGCACCATCAGCAAAAGATCCTAGCCTTCACTGCGATGACGGTGATCAGGTCAGGTCACGCCCGCCCCGTCACCGATGATCAGAAGCGGAAGGCGGTGCCCACGTAGACCGACTGGCTATCGCGCCGCGTATCGTCGAGGCGGGTCAGGCGGTCGCGATCCGAGCGGTAGCGCATGCCGGCGGTCAGATCGAGGTTGCGGGTCAGCGAATAGGAGCTGCTGACGTCGACGGAATAGCTCGACGGTTCCTGCGTCAGCTTCGGCGTAGTGTCGAGCGGACGATCGGAGACCGCCATCACGCGGCTGCTGGCGCGGCCGGCGCGATAGGTGAGCGCGACATCGGTCGATTCGCGGCTGCCGGGCACGGGGCCGAGATCGATGTGGTTGATGCCCCCGGAGACCGCAAAGCGCTTCCAGCCCACCGATGCACCGAGGTTGTAGGCGATCGGCTGGATGCCGACGGTCGGTGCCGGTGCGGTGGTGCGGGCGGCATCGGCGAGTGCGACGCGGTTCGAGCGGACGCGGACCGCGACGGTCACCGCGCGCTTGTCCTGCCGGGCCTCTGCCGGGGTGAAGCGGAAGTCCATGCCGTCGAGGCCGCCGCGCGCGATCGCCGCGGCGAGTCGCGGGTCTGCCGCGGCCGGGGTGAAGGATCCGGTGAAGCGCGGTGTGGCCGACGTGATGCGACGGGCGGGCTGGGCGCGTTCGGCGGCGCCGAATGCGGGCGCGACGGCGACGCCGGCAGCGACCAGCGCTCCCGCCATCAACACAGTCATCGCACGCCCACCGGCACGCTTCGCAAACACAAGCAGTCCCCTCGACTCCCGCTGCAACGCGCCTAACACGATTCCGGCGCGCGCCAATATGGAAGTATTGCTGGCTCAGGCATCATTTTGTCCGACTGTTGCAATCGGCACACAGGTTTTGGCGGCCGATCGTCCCAATCCGGTCGAATCACGGCTCGCTTGCGGGTGATCGTGCGCATCTATAGAGCGAGAGCGCTTCTTTTTCTGCAGGACAGTCACGCCCATGATCCGCTCGTTGCGCACCGCCCTCATGGTCGCCGCCATCGCCCTGCCGCTCGCCGCTTGCGGTGGTCGCGGCAACAAGACCGTCGCGAGCGCCGATCTCGCCGCGTCGAAGATCACGACGATCGGCGTCAACTCCTACCTGTGGCGCGCGAGCCTCGACACGCTGTCGTTCATGCCGCTGCTCCAGACCGATTCCAACGGCGGCGTCATCGTCACCGACTGGTACGTCAACCCGCAGGTGCCGACCGAGCGGATGAAGGTGACCGTGTCGATCCTGGACCAGGACCTGCGCGCCGATGCGCTCCGCGTCGCGGCGCTGCGCGAAGTGAACCGCGGCGGCCAGTGGGTGTCGGCGCCGGTACAGGCCGCGACGACGCAGAAGCTGGAAGACATCATCCTCACCCGCGCCCGCGACCTGCGCCGGGCGTCTATCGCGGGCTGATGCCTGCCTGCGGTGCCGGGCCCCCTTGCGGCCGGCACCGCGCTGATAACGGAAATTGCTGAATGACCACGCGTTTCAACGCGCTGACCGCGGACTCGGCCTGGCAGAAGGTCTGGGACGATCGCCAGACCTTTGCCGCCAAGGATAACAGCGGCAAGCCGCAAAGCTACGTCCTCGAGATGTTCCCCTATCCGTCGGGGCGCATCCACATGGGCCACGTCCGCAACTATACGATGGGCGACGTGCTGGCGCGGTTCCGCCGGATGCGCGGCTATGAAGTGCTCCACCCGATGGGCTGGGACGCGTTCGGCATGCCCGCCGAGAATGCCGCCATGGAAAAGGGCGTGCATCCGGGCACCTGGACGCTCGCCAATATCGAGACGATGAAGGCGCAGTTGAAGCGCCTGGGCTTCGCGCTCGACTGGAGCCGTGAGCTCGCCACCTGCAAGCCGGATTATTACGGCCACGAACAGGCGCTGTTCCTCGACATGCTCGAGAATGGCCTGGTCTATCGCAAGGAATCGGCGGTCAACTGGGATCCGGTCGACATGACCGTGCTCGCCAACGAGCAGGTGATCGACGGGCGCGGCTGGCGGTCGGGCGCGTTGGTCGAGAAGCGCAAGCTGAACCAGTGGTTTTTGAAGATCACGCAATTCGCCGACGAGCTGATCGAAGGGCTGGGCGAGCTGACGCACTGGCCCGACAAGGTCAAGCTGATGCAGGAGAACTGGATCGGCAAGAGCCAGGGCCTGACCTTCGGGTTCCAGGTGTCGAACGGCGAGACGATCGAGGTGTTCTCGACGCGGCCCGACACGATCTTCGGCGCGAGCTTCGTCGCGGTGGCGGCGGATCATCCGATCGCACAGGCGCTGGCTGGCAACCCGGAGGTTGCCGCTTTCATCGCACGCTGCAAGCAGGGCGGCACGACCGCGGCCGAATTGGAGACGCAGGAAAAGCTGGGCTACGACACCGGCCTCACTGCCGCGCATCCGTTCGATCCCGCGCGCCGGCTGCCCGTCTATATCGCGAACTTCGTGCTGATGGAGTATGGCACCGGCGCGGTGATGGGCGTGCCGGCGCACGACCAGCGTGACCTCGATTTCGCGCGGAAGTACGACCTGCCGGTGCAGCGCGTCGTCGCGGATGGCGACACGACCGATCCGGTGTTCGAGGGTGACGAGGCCTATACCGGCCCCGGCGCGCTGGTGAACTCGGCGTTCCTCGACGGGATGGACGTGGAGGCCGCCAAGCGCGCGGTCATCGCCAAGGCCGAAGACGGCGGTTGGGGCAAGGGTTCGACCGTCTATCGCCTGCGCGACTGGGGCGTGAGCCGCCAGCGCTATTGGGGCACGCCGATCCCGGTGATCCATTGCGAGGCGTGCGGCGTCGTGCCGGTGCCGAAGGATCAGCTGCCCGTCGTGTTGCCCGATGACGTGTCGTTCGACGTCCCAGGTAATCCGCTCGATCGCCATCCGACGTGGAAGCATGTCGATTGCCCGTCGTGTGGCAAGCCGGCACTTCGCGAGACCGACACGCTCGATACGTTCGCCGATTCGTCCTGGTATTTTATACGCTTCGCCAGCCAGCCAAAGGACAAGCCGTTCGACCGCGCCGTCGCCGAGAGCTGGCTCCCGGTCGGCCAGTATATCGGCGGTGTGGAGCATGCGATTCTTCACCTGCTCTACGCGCGCTTCTGGACGCGGGCGCTCAAGCACATGGGACTGCTCGACATCGCCGAGCCGTTCACCGGCCTGTTCACGCAGGGCATGGTGACGCACGAGACGTACAAATCCTCGGACGGCCGCTGGCTATCGCCCGGCGACATTCGCGACGGCATCGAAACCGCGACCGGTAATCCGATCACGGTCGGCCGCGTCGAGAAGATGTCGAAGTCGAAGAAGAACACGGTCGATCCCGAGCCGATCGTTGATCGCTACGGTGCCGACGCGACGCGCTGGTTCATGCTGTCCGACTCGCCCCCCGAACGCGACCTGCCGTGGAGCGAATCAGGAATCGAGGGTGCATGGCGCTTCGTCCAGCGGCTGTGGCGCCTGTTCGACGGCGAAACGCCGGAACCGGGTGACGGCGACGATGCGGCGCTCGATCGCAAGCTGCACCAGACGATCCTGGGCATCGAACAGGACATCGAGGCGCTCGCCTTCAACAAGGCGGTCGCGCGGCTGTACGAGTTGGTCACCGCCATCGAGCGTGCTGCGCCCGGCGCGTCGCGCCGCAACGCGGTCTACACGCTGATGCTGCTCGTCGCGCCGATGGTCCCGCACATTGCCGAAGAGGCCTGGGCAGCCAAGGGCCTGGACGGCTTGATCGCCGATGCGCCCTGGCCCGAGGTCGATGCGCGCCTGCTGGTCGAGGATGAGGTGACGATCGCGGTGCAGGTCAACGGCAAGCTGCGCGATACGCTGACGGTCCCGAAGGACATGGACCGCGAGGCGCTGCAGGCCGTGGCGCTGGCCAGCGACAAGATCGTCCGGAGCCTCGACGGCAAGGCCCCCAAAAAAGTGATCGTCGTTCCCGGCCGATTGGTGAATATCGTCGCATGATCCGTTTTGCCGCGCTTCGCCTGACGCTCCTCGTACCACTCGCGCTGATGGCCAGCGCCTGCGGTCTCAAGCCGCTATATGGCGGCGGTGCTGGCGGCGCGGTCGCGGGCACGCTCTCGCATGTCGAGGTCGCGCCGATCGAGGGCAAGGCTGGCTGGCTGATGAGCAATGCGCTGCGCGACCGGCTGGCGGCGGATGGCAGCAATGCGCCGCGCTATCGCCTCGACGTGAAGCTCGACGACAAGATCGCCGGCTTCGGCGTCCGGCGCGACGACAGCGTGACACGCGAGCGGAGGACGCTGCGCGCGCGCTATCAGCTGGTCGATCTCAATGACGGCAGCGTCCTGGTCGACGCGACGGCAGGATCGGACGCGGGCATCGACGTCGTCCAATCCGAATATGCGACGATCGCGGCGGAGAATACGGCGCTGGAGCGCCTGTCGGGGATCGTCGCGGACCAGATCGTCTCGCGGCTTGCCGTCTACGCCAACGGCCGTCCTGCGGGGCGATGAAGGCTAACGCGCGCGATATCCGGTCGGCGCTGGAACGCCCGTCGCCGGATATCCGCCTGTATCTGCTTCACGGTCCCGATGCCTCGGCGGCGGCGGAGCTTGCGGGCTTGCTCGCCAAGGCGATGGGACCGGAGGCGGAGCGTATCGATCTGGACGGCGCAACGCTGCGCTCCGATCCAGCGCGTTTGTCTGACGAGGCGGCCTCCATGTCCTTGTTCGGTGGTGCGCGGCATATCCGCGTGTCCCCGGCGGGTGAGGAGTGCCTGGAGGCGTTCACCGCGCTGCTGGAGGCGGATCATGCCGGCAACCCCGTGGTGGCGCTGGCACCCACGGTCAAATCGACCGCTAAGATCGTCAAGCTGGCGATCGACTCGCGCCGGGCGATGGCGTTTGGCGCCTATGAACCCACCGCGGCTGATCTGGAGCGCCTGGCAGCGGGCATGGCGCGCGATGCGGGCCTGCGCCCCGGCGGCACCGTGCCGGCGCGGCTGGCGGCCGCCTGCGGTGGCGATCGTGCGGTGCTGGCGCGCGAGATCGAGAAACTGGCGCTATTCCTCGACGCGGCGCCTGACCGCCCGCACGACTTGGACGATGCGGCGCTCGACGCGATCGGCGCGGACCTGGGCGAAGCGGAGACGAGCCGGGTAGTGGACGCCGTCGTCGGCGGGCAGACCGCGGTGCTGGGTGCGGAACTGGCCCGGTTGAGCGAGGCCGGCACCTCGCCCATTCCGTGGCTGCGCCAACTTGCGCGCAAGCTGATGACGCTGGCCGAGATGAAGGCGGAGATCGACGCCGGCGCTGGGCAAGACAGCGTCTTCAAACGCCACCGCGTGTTCTTTCGGGAGGAAGCCGCGACCGCGCAGGCGCTGCGGCGCTGGAATGCCGCGATGCTGGCGGCCGCGCTCGACCGGGTGCGGCATGCCGAGCGGGCGGTGATGGCGAGCGGGAATGCGGGCGGCGTTCTCGCGGACCATGCGCTGACCGAGCTGACCCGTGGGGTCGAGCGGCGGGGGTAGGCCCGCCTCGCTCGTATCGTCACGCCTGCGCAGGCCGGGCTCTTGGTGCGCCTTATAACCGGCAGATCCCAGCCTGCGCTGGGATGACGATCAGGTCGGTTTTAGCGCAAGACCCGCCCGAATAGCGCCAGCGCCCAGCCGGTCGCCGCGACGAACAGCGCCGGATCGTAGCGCGGCCCCTCGTCGCGCAGGAACGCATGCTGGGCGTTCACCTCATGCCATTCATACGTCGCGCCGACGTCTTCGAGACGCGTCCGGATTGCCTCACGCCCCGCATAGGGGACATGCGGGTCCTGCCGGCCCCAGACGAACAGCGTCTCCGCCTTGAGATCGACCATGCGCGCCAGGCTATCGTCGCTGCGCCCCTCGCCCAGCGTGCCGCTGTGGATATCGGTGGGATAGAAACACGCGGCGGCGCGGACCCGCGGATCGAGTGCGGCGCGATAGGCCAGATGGCCGCCGAGGCACACGCCGACCGTTCCCAGCGCGCCGGTGCAGGCCGGATGTGCGACGAGCGCGTCGAGCGCGATCCGGGCGTCGCTATCATAGGCCGCGACGGGCTTCGCGATCTTCAGCGCATTGCCGCGATCGGTGCCCGGCGGATCGTAGCGGAGCACCGTGCCCGGCACCTCGTATTCGTGATAGACCTCGGGCACCGCCACGACATAGCCGTGCCCCGCGAAAAACGCCGCAAGCCGACGGATCGGGTCGGTGACCTGATAGATTTCCGAAAACAGCAACAGCCCAGGATAACGCCCCTCCGCCACCGGGCGGAACCAGTGCGTCCGCATCACCCCGCCATCCGGCGTCGGCAGATCGTCGTGCTCGTCCGATCGGAGGATCATATCGTGTCGCCGGTCAGGCGCTGGCACACCATGTCGAGCTGATCGAGCGTGCCATAGGTCAGCGTCAGCGTGCCGCCCTTGTCGCTATGCGCGATGCGGACGTTGAGACCGAGCAGGTCCGAGAGCTGGCGCTCCAGTGCCGCGATATCGGCGTCAGGCGCCTGTGGGGCCGCGCCACCGCCGCGGCTACCCCCTGCCCGCTCCGGCTTGGCGCCGCGGGCGAGCTTTTCCGTTTCGCGTACCGATAGGCCGCGGGCAACGACCTGCTCCGCCAATATCTCGACATCGCGCGCACCGAGCAGCGCGCGCGCGTGGCCCATCGACAGCGAACCGTCGGTGACGCGCGCCTGCACATCGGCCGGAAGTTCCAGCAATCGCAATAGGTTAGCGACGTGACTGCGCGATTTGTGGACGATCTTGGCCAGCGCTTCCTGCGTATGGCCATATTCGCCCGCAAGCCGCTGATACGCCTGCGCCTCTTCGATCGCGTTGAGGTCCTGGCGCTGGATATTCTCGATCAGCGCAATTTCGAGCGTCTGCGCATCGTCGAAGTCGCGGACGACGACGGGCACCTCATGCAGCCGGGCCCGCTGCGCCGCGCGCCAGCGGCGTTCACCCGCGACGATCTGATAATCGTGACCGTGCGGCCGGACGACGATCGGCTGGATCAGTCCGCGCGCGGCGATCGAGGCGGCGAGTTCGTCGAGCAGCGCATCGTCGAAATGGCGACGCGGCTGATCGGGGTGCGGCGCCAAGGCGCTGACCGGCAGCATGCGTACGCCGCTCGGCGTGTTGCTCTTGGCGCCGGGCGTGACAGGTGCCTCGGTCGCCATCTCACCCAGCAACGCGCTGAGGCCCCGCCCCAGCCCGGCCGGGCGGCTGCGCTTGCCACCATCGCTCATGCCGCCACCGCAGCTGTTTGCGGCAAGCGTGCGATCAGCTCGCGCGCAAGATCGATATAGGCCTGCGATCCCGAACAGCGATGATCGTAGATCAGCGCGGGCAGACCATGGCTCGGCGCTTCGGACAGGCGGACGTTGCGCGGGATCACCGTGTCGAACACCACCTGCCCCAATACCGCGCGGACATCGGCCGCGACCTGATCGGTCAGGCGGTTGCGACGATCGTACATGGTGAGCGCGACGCCGAGGATGGCGAGGCCGGGATTGAACCGTTCGCGGATTCGCTCGACCGTGGTCAGCAGCTGCGACAGCCCTTCCAGCGCGAAGAATTCGCATTGCAGCGGCACCAGCAATTTGTCCGCGGCGACCATGGCATTGATGGTCAGCAGGCCCAACGACGGCGGGCAATCGATCAACACGATGTCCCAGCGCCCCTTCACCTGCGCCAGTGCGCGATCGAGACGATGGGTCCGGTGGTCGAATTCGACCAGTTCGATCTCGGCGCCCGACAGATCCTGCGTCGCGGGCACCAGATCGAGGCGCGGCACCGGCGTGCTGATGACGGCATCGGCAATCTCCGCCTCGCCGACGAGGACGTGATAGCTCGACCGCCCGCGCTTGGCTTGGCCGATGCCGAGACCCGTGGACGCGTTGCCCTGCGGGTCGAGATCGATCAGCAGAACGCTCTTGCCGGTCGCCGACAGCGCCGTGGCGAGGTTGATCGCGCTGGTGGTCTTGCCCACCCCACCTTTTTGATTGGCGACGGCGATACAGGTCATGGTGCGCGCCCCTTGTGACGATCGACGATGAGGATCGCCGAGTCCGGATCGGTAAGACTATGTTCCACGTGAAACACTCGATCGCGCTGGCGGCGGAGCGCGGTAAGCTGCTCCGGCTCGATCCGACCGCGAGGCAGGATCCAGCGCGTGTCTGGTTTGGCGCATGGCGCTGCTGCTTGCAAAAGCTTTTCGACCGATGCCACCGCGCGGGCGGAGATAATGTCGTACCGTCCCGAGACAGCCTCAACCTTACTTGCCATCACATCAGCGTTGGCGATGCCGAGGTGGTCGACACATGCCTGGAGAAAGGCGGCGCGCTTCTTTCGCGGTTCCACCATCGTCACCTTGCCGTCGAAGAGCAGCGCGACGACCATGCCGGGAAAACCGCCACCGGTGCCAATATCCAGCCACGACTCCGCTGATTGTTCCACGTGAAACATCAACTGCGCCGAGTCGAGTGCGTGGCGCACCCAGATCGTCTCGATCGTCGATGGCGCGATCAGATTTTGCAGATCGTTCTCAGCGACCACCATATCGAGAAACACGGCGATCCGCTGAACGCGATCCGGTCCGTACCGCTCCGTCATCAATCCGCGAGCGTCATCTTCGGTCATGCTGCCCGCCTTTGTGCGTAAAGATAGATGGCGGATAGCGCCGCCGGAGTAACGCCCTGCACGCGCGAGGCCGCGCCCAGCGAGCCCGGACGCGCTCTGCGGAGCCGATCGATCATCTCGTTCGACAGCCCAGGCACCGCGTCATAATCCAAATCGGACGGTAGCACCGCGTGCTCGTCACGGCGCATCCGCTCGACCTCTTCGGCCTGCCGCTCGAGGTAGGGGGCGTAACGCGCATCCTCAATGACTTCGTCGAGGACCCCAGCCGGAGCGATGCCGACCACGTCGGGCGCGACCATGTCGAGCGTGACGCCCGACATACGCAGCCATTCATAGGCGGTCCGCCGGCTGCCATCCTGCGCGACCTTCGCACCGCGCTGGGCGAGTTGCGATGCGGTGACCATGCCCGACAATCCTGCGCGGATCGTCATTCGCTGCTCGTGCAGATCGCGCTGGTGTGCTCGCCGGGCGTCGCTCAGACATCCAAGCCGTTCGGCGATCGGGCCGAGCCGCGTCTCCGCATTGTCGGCTCGGAGCGACAGGCGATATTCGGCGCGCGCGGTCAGCATGCGATAGGGTTCGGTGACCCCCTGCAACACCAGGTCGTCGATCATCACCCCCGTATAGCTCGATGCGCGATCGAGAACGCAGGGCTCCAGATCGCACGCGGTCGCCGCCGCGTTGAGGCCGGCGACAAGGCCCTGCCCCGCCGCTTCCTCATAGCCCGTCGTGCCGTTGATTTGTCCCGCGCAATACACGCCGGGAATAGCCGCCAGCGCGAGCGTCGCGTCCAGACTGCGCGGGTCGAGATAATCATATTCTACGGCATAGCCAGGCAGCGTGATTGTCGCGCGCTCGAGCCCGGTGATGCTGCGGATCATCGAAGTCTGCACATCGACGGGCAAAGAGGTCGACAGGCCGTTCGGATAGACGGTCGCATCGTCCAGTCCCTCGGGTTCGAGAAAGACCTGATGTCCGTCCCGGTCGCCAAAGCGGTGCACCTTGTCTTCGATCGACGGGCAATAGCGGGGGCCCTGCCCCGCGATCGCCCCCCCGAAGAGCGGCGAGCGATCGAGCCCACTGCGGATCGCATCGTGCGTCGCGCCATTGGTGCGGGTGATCGCACAGGCGACCTGCGGCAGCAGACGCGCCGTGGTCATCGGCGACATGGTCCATGGATCGGTATCGGACGGCTGCTCGTCGAGCCGCGCCCAGTTGATCGTGCGGCCGTCGATCCGTGGCGGGGTGCCGGTCTTCAGACGCGACAGCGGCAGGGCCAGCGCCCGCAATTGCTCCGCCAGCTTGCGCGCCGCGCGCTCGCCGATGCGACCGCCCTCATGGCGTTCGTCACCCCGGAACATTCGGCCGCCAAGGAAGGTGCCGGTCGCCAGTACCACGGTCCGCCCCGCGATCCGCGCGCCATCGCCCAATACGACGCCGGTCGCGCGACCCCCGTCGATGACCAGTGCGTCGACATCGCCTTCGCCGATCGTCAGCGTCGGGAGGGCGGCGAGCATCGCCTGGATCGCCGCGGCATAGCGCCGCCGGTCCGCCTGGATGCGTGGTCCCTGCACCGCCGCGCCCTTGCTGCGGTTGAGCATCCGGTAGTGGATCGCCGCGGCGTCGGCGGCCCGGCCGATCAGGCCGTCGAACGCGTCGACTTCACGAACGATGTGTCCCTTGCCCAAGCCGCCGATCGCCGGGTTGCACGACATCGCTCCGATCAGGCGTCGGTCGTGGCTAAGCAGCAGGGTGTTTGCGCCACGGCGCGCGGCGGCAGCGGCGGCTTCGGTGCCGGCATGGCCACCACCGACGACGATCACGTCATACATGCGATGCGCCTATGCCAGCGCGTGCGGAACGTCAAAACTGTTCCACGTGGAACATCACTTGCCGATGCAGAAGCGTCCGAACAGGGCGTCGAGCATCGTCTCCGTGGCGTCGATACCGAGGATCGTGGCCAGTGCCCGTCGCGCCAATCGCAGTTGCTCGGCGATGACGAGCGGGTCACCGTCCGAATGTCGTATCGCGTCCAGAGCATCCCGGCACGCCGCGCGTTCGCTTTCGCGAAACGCCAGCGCGTCGCTCCGCGGCACCATGGCCTCCCCCCGCGCTGCAATCAGGCGCCATACCGCCTCGACGCTGGCGGCATCATCCTGCGACACTGCCGCCTGCGTTCCCTCCGCCGCAACCCGGCCAAGCACGTCAGCCCGCGCGTGCAGCCATATCGCATCGTCGCGCGGTGGCGGGGTATCGCCCAGCCACAGCAGCACGTCCGCCGCGACCATCGCATTCTCCGCACGCGTGACGCCGATCTGCTCCACGGGATCATCGCTCTCGGTCAGCCCCGCCGTATCGGTGAGCACATAGACCAGACCGTCCCGCACCACGGTCGCTTCGATCCGATCCCGGGTCGTGCCGGCGATCGGCGAGACGATCGCCAGCTCGCGCTGGCTGAGCAGGTTGATGAGCGTCGACTTGCCCGCATTGGGTGGACCGGCGAGCACCACGCTGATCCCGTCGCGCAGCCGTTCGACGGGTGGGTTGGCCAGCACCGCCGCCAGCTCCGCCGCCAGCGCGCGCTGGCCTTCGACCACCGCCGCCATCGCCGCCGCGTCGTCGTCGACATCGTCCTCATCGGCAAAATCGAGTTGCGCTTCGACCATCGCCGACAGCATCGCCAGCCGATCGAGCCAGCCGCGCACGCGCTGGCTCACCACGCCTTCCGCCGCCGCGAGCGCGGCCACCCGCTGCCGCTCGGTATCGGCGGACAACAGGTCGGCGAGACCCGCAGCCTCGGCCAGATCGATGCGCCCATTCGCCAGCGCCCGGCGCGTGAATTCGCCTCCGACCGCAGGGCGGAGGCCAGGCTGCTCGCCCAGCGCCCGCAGCACTGCTGCGATCACCGCACGGCCGCCATGGCAATGCAATTCGACCAGATCTTCGCCCGTCGCTGTCGCCGGTCCAGGAAAGACCAGCACGAGCGCGCGATCGAGCAGCGCACCCCCGGCATCGCGTAACGCGCGCACCCGTGCCTCACGGGGTGGCGGCAAGGGTCCCGCCAGCGCGGCCACCGCCATCATTGCGTCGGGACCGCTCACCCGGATGACACCAATGCCAGCGGGTGCCGCGCCGCTCGACAGCGCGAAGATCGTCGTCATCAGCTGCCCGAGCCGCCGCCCGTCTTGGTCGCCGTCTCGAACATCTGGCGCCACATCGCAAAGCCCGCTTCGCCCATCGGCGCCCAGCTTTTCATCATGTTCTCGAGCAGTTCGGGGCGGACTTGGCCGTTCATCGTTTCCAGCATCGCGGCGACATAGCGTTCGTGCAGCGGCGTCAGGTCGGGCAGGCCCATCGCGCGGCGCGCCTCTTCCGGGGTCAGATCGACGTCCACCGTTACCTTCATCGCATGCATCCCGTTGCGGCCCTGTGGCGTTTGCCATAGCCCAGCCGGATCGGCTGCGCGAGAGGAGCACCCATGACTGCCACGTCCCGGACGATCACCATCGACACGCTAGACGGCAAAGGCCGTTTCGACACCTATGTCGCCGAACCTGCAAGCACGCCGCGTGCGGCGATCGTCGTCATTCAGGAAATCTTCGGTGTGAACGCCGGGATCCGCAGCAAATGCGATCGGCTGGCGGCGGACGGCTATCTCGCGCTCGCCCCCGACCTGTTCTGGCAGATCGCACCGGGCGTCGAGCTGGACCCCGACGTTACCGACCAGATGCAACGCGCGCTCGACCTCATGGGACAGTTCGATCAGGATGCCGGCATCCGCGATACCGAAGCGACGATCCGCACCGCGCGGGGCATGCTGGCCGATGGCGGCAAGGTCGGGGTCGTCGGCTATTGTCTCGGCGGCCGCCTCGCGTTCATGACTGCGGCTCGTACCGATGTGGACGCCAGCGTCGGCTATTACGGCGTCGGCATCGACGGACTGTTGGGCGAAGCGCATGCGATCGCGCACCCGATGCTGCTGCACATTCCGCAGGAAGATCATTTCGTCGACAAGGATGCGCAGGCCCGCATGCACGCCGGGCTGGACGATCACCCCAAGGTGACGCTGTTCGACTATCCCGGCGAGGACCACGGCTTCGCGACCGAGTTCGGCCAGCGTCGCTCGGACGAGTCGGCGCAGCTGGCCGACCAGCGCACCGCGTCCTTCTTCGCGGCGCACCTCGGATGACACGAAAAGGGGGGCTTCGCGGCCCCCCTCCCCTTATCCGAATAGCTTCATCAGCCCGACATTGGGGTCGACCACCCCTTCGTAGATCATCTTGCCCGCGACATAGACGATCACCGCCAGCCCGACGTAGGCGATCCAGCGATAGCGCTCGATATATTTGGCGATCAGGTTCGCCGCGATGCCCATCAACGCGACCGAGAGCAGCAGCCCGATGATGAGGATGCCGGGATGATCGCGCGCCGCACCGGCGACGGCGAGCACGTTGTCGAGGCTCATCGACACGTCGGCCACCGCAACCGCCCAGGCGGCGGCAGCAAAGCTCTTGGCAGGCTTCAGCCCAGCGGTCTCGTCGCCGTCAACCTCGGGTGAGCCGGCGTTGTGCTCGCCGCGCAGCTCGCGCCACATCTTCCATGCGACCCACAGCAGCAGGATGCCGCCCGCGAAGATCAGCCCGATCACGCCGAGTAGCCAGCTGACTGCCAGCGCGAAGATGATGCGCAGGACGAGCGCGGCAAGAATGCCGATCAGGATGACCTTCTTGCGCTGATCTACTGGCAGGCCCGCGGCCAACGCGCCGACGACGATCGCATTGTCGCCCG
>JABASF010000342.1:0-45976 GCA_019776145.1 Harlomillsia oculata | reverse complement strand
CTTCCAGGTCTTAAAAATCGAAAGCCAGTTTCCGAACTAGAAAGCACATTTGCATTAATTGGATGTCAGATGGATCATTCCAAGAAAACATTAGCACACGGTTTTGTACTTTTGGGCGGTACCCGTCGTGCTGCTATCACTATCATTGATAAAGACCTAGAGTTGTAGAGATACATGGTGTGTTGTTGCCAAGTCTTGTATTGTTCTACTTTGATATGACAGTACCATGACAGTACAATATTGTCAAATAACAGCAACGTTTATTACAAGTTTTGCATGTGACAACTTTAGTAACAGAGCTTTACAACTGCAATATTAAATGCGGTAACAAAGTATCCTAAGTTGACGTTTAAATGTTTATCATATTTGCAAGGATCGTTTCTATTAGAAGAATTTGACACCTTCATCTCCCATTATTTCAGCTTTCGATGATTCTTCCAGGCACTTCAAACACCGAATTAACATTGCTTGATCCATCCCTGCAAACTCAGCGTTGGATGTCATCAGTTCATACAATGTAGCCACACCCTGTCTCAAACCGTTGTCAGTAGCGTATTGCAATAACATTTCTGCCCATTTTTCTCGACTATTCCAGAAAACAAAGAAGCTAAAAATAATACAAATGAAAACATCTATAAATACTCTTGACACATCATCTGAGGAATTTTTAAAATTTAAAAAATATCGTATGAACTAACCGGTCCTTTCTAGAATTAATCCACTCAGCATGACCCTTGGTACACATAAAATCAACAATATCCTGGATTGCGTTCACTGTTAGCTTTCGATCAATTTCGGTATTACTAAATATTGAAGCGTCATTATTGGCCGTGTCCAATATGAAAATTTTTTTCTCTCTGCAGTACTTGTGAATAATTGTCGTCCATAATTGTATTTGCTTGATTCGGGTTTCCTTATTAACTTGCATTCTGAAATACAAAATTACTAAATTCAATAATAAATAATAATATTGTTAACATCAAGATATGATAATGAGTTCAATAAGTCAAAAAATTTACGTGAACATAGGTGGAAAGTAATACATAGGAGGCCAATCAAAACTAGCAGATACGGCCATTTTGAAGTTAAATTACGCGTAAACTATATTTTCATGAAATGAGCCTTGAAAATCTAAAGATTGGCCAGCTTTTTGACCTCCTTGAAAACAACGTTCTGTTTAACTAAATATCAAAATAAAAAATCACTATATTATGACAATTTTATGAGCAATGTCGCGGAATAACTAGTGGCAATCTAGTAGTAATAACATTTAATAGTATTTCATATTCAAAAGAACAAAACTTACTGTACGGATCCCACAAAATGATTTCAAGTTTATCAGCAGTTTTTTCCCGTTGGTATGCCCTCACGTAACCCGAAGCAAGGCTTCTAATCAGCACCACCACGTCCCTATATAAAAATACGAAAACACGTTTAAGATGACTAAACTACGTTTCATTATATATATAATATAATTAAATATAATTTGAACCACATGAACGAAATGAACATTGTCCATTAATGGATATTGACACACAATAGATACGACAAATTTTTAAAACACTCTTACTTGGTTTTAGCCTTTTTCAACAACACATTCGTGAGAAACATCTCCTGTTGGTTTTCTCTGAACAGCAAAAATAAAAACTATTACCAATTGAATCTATAACAACTTTTTTTTTACAAAAAAGGTGAAAAACGCCTTAAAATTTCAAAAACAATATTCCAGTCTAGCATTAATTTATAGGCTAATCTACCAATTGTGCTAAGCCAATCGAATCAAGAGATAAGGAACAAGGGGATAAAGAGAAAAAGGAAAATTCCAATATGTGATATTTATTAGTGATAAAATCATTAATGTTAATATTACCTGTTGAGTGACAACTAAAACTAAAGTCTAAATTCCATTCAACAATGACGCAAAAACTGATGAACAGTCCCGTGACGAAAATGAGTGTTTTTTCAAAATCACGAGCTGGACGCGAAGCTGCGCAAGACGACTTGATGATTTAGTAAAAATCTCCCTTTACAATCAATGCAATGGTATAATGGGAAATGAGACTTGGGCTGGTTCCTTGCAACACAAATTCTCTCCTCGTTCCGTCCTATGCAAGTGTAGACAAAAGGAGCAACTCTGTAAGATTCTCTGGTCTTCTCCTTTACAATTCTCCCTCACGGCCTCACACACGGGCTCTCACCAAAGGAAAATTGTGTTCCTGTGGTAACATAACGACAACAAGTAACTAACAAAGTTTAGTTTATATTTTATCTCAAGGTGAAGCAACCATTAATTGGTAATTAAAAGTGTTTCACAAGGGTTTCCGAATCTAACCATATATGGAATACACCCAATCCGTTGACACATTGTTCCGATTTCCGACGTTGGTTTTGAGAGAGTGGGACTTTAGGACGAATTACAACATTCCTGGAATTTTCCAGCAAAAGCATTAATTAAAAGATTATATTTTATATATTTGAACTTGAGTATCGGCCGGAGTCAATTGGTTTGGTTTTCCCTTGACCTTTAAGGTCAATCGTCATCGATCGTCATTCCTGTATAGATGTAAGTTTGACAACTGTGTGCATTTCTTTATGATTTTAATATATGGAATAGTGATTATAGTTTAGTTATCGTGATTTTGAAATTGTGAGACTGAAATATAATTCAAAATATTAAGATTCATTTAGTTAAGATTGTATTCGTTTTGTAGAGTTTTTGTAGTAATGTGGTGTATAATGACGTAAATGGTTCTGGGGGATTTTTTGAAAGGAATTGTTTTAAACTGGGTTAATTTTTTGTTTTTTTTTCTAATTCAAGAACTATGATCACGCTTACGAAAAAGTTGAGGAGAGATCAACAAGAGCAACAGTCCAACAACAATAATAATGTAATCCCGTTGAAGAAGCAGGGGTCGTTGAGAGATCGACTACTGCTCAAGGAGGTATGTGTGATTTAATGTGTTGGTTGATGTTGAGGAAGTTATGAGATGATCACATGATCAGTGATCAATAAAGTCAATTATTTATGTATCATTAATCATTCTCAGGTTATTTTAATATAATACAGTAATTTTATTTATCGTAACTTCAGGTGCAAGAACTTCACGTGGAGTTGCCATCAAGTTGCAAAGTCCAGTTCAGCGATCCTGATAAGCTCTATGATTTTCTTCTGACCATCACGCCAGATGAAGGTCATTGGCAAGGAGGCGTGTTCCATTTCCACATACTCGTAACCGAAGAATACAATTACGCTGTAAGACTTCAAATAACTTAGTTATGGAATTTATGAATGCTGGGTTCCACGTGAAATGAAAAATAAGTGTTCATGATTCATATTATGTTGTTTGATGTAGCCTCCAACGGTAAAATGTTTAACAAAACTGTGGCACCCAAACATAAATGAAGAAGGGTCGGTATGCCTCTCAATTCTTCGACAATCGTCAGTTGATAATCTGGGGTGGGCACCTACTAGACGGCTCAAGGATGTTGTCTGGGGTCTCAATTCTCTGTTCACGGTCAGTTAAAGTTTATTGAAACGTTGTTTTGATTGAATTTCAGATTACAATCACATGTACTTATTGAATGTGCTTTTAATTAGGACCTTCTTAACTTTGAGGATCCATTAAATATTGAGGCTGCGGATATGTTCCAGAAGGATCCAGTCAAATTTCAAGCTAAGGTGAAGGAATACATCATTCGTTATTGCGTGACCAATACTCTTCCGGCTCCACCGCAACGGAGTACTCGACGATAGGTAGTTAGAGATTGTTCGAAACTGATCCTGATCGTTACGACCCGGCATATCGTCTCGCGTCATCATTCGAATCTCACTACTTGAGTGGATTTTCGAATGTTGGGGAATAGTAGTTTGAAAATCAATTGGTCGTTGTCGTTACTTTTTGGGGAAGTCTCCTACTGTCGCTGCGCTGCATTTAACGTAAGTTTTGTACTGATGTCTTGCTCTATGTCTGTACAGGTAAATTACGCGTTCATTTCGCTATTTATAATAATAACTATACGTTGTGTTTTCCTCGTTCGAAATTATGATTGGTCTAAGTTGCTGAAACTTGAAGTATTAATTATTAATACTTCAATGATGTCTAAGTCTTTTACTGCCTCGTAGTGTAATATTTCAGCAACAGTAAATATTATAATATAGGTTAGTTTTGTATTGAGAAGTGAACACGTTTCAATTAATCGTGGCCTTCGTAGTACTGTAAAATGAGCCATCGTTCATAACGCTACAATTGTACTACTCCGCTCTTCTCTTTTATATATGGCTCCTAAGTTTTCAACCTGAAACTCTTCACTAAAATGTTTTATCGGATCAATGCAGGTGCTTTTAATTTCTCTGATACAAAAGACAGATTTTGGATAAGAAGTAAGGATTTAATGTGATGGCATGAAAAATTTCGCTTTTATAAACGGCGGAGCATAGGAAACTGTATAAATGTGAAATTTTTCATGAGACGTCCTTAATATGTATTAAAACCTTAAAAGTAAAAGTCGTCATGTTTAGCGGAGCAAAGCACAGGGTTACTGGTAAATAGGAAAGAAGTGAAAATATATTATGTAAACTTCCTTTTTCCACATAGGACTTTTTACTTAATTCAACAATATGTTACCGTTACTTCATTTCATACCAGTATCCCTTTGCAGTTCTCCAGTCTCCAACCCACGAATCTTGTTTAATAAAATAGTCTGTCAATGAATTTTAATTCTTATTCACCTGGTTTCCTGACAACGCTAATACTAATATGCTAATAACGTTTCATCGTTAACTGTTCATTTTACATCCATACAACGAGGAAAGAGTGCTATGAATTAAGGCTCCCCTTCGTCCTGCCAATATAAACGTAATCATAAATGAATTTTTTAAAAATGTACTGTCTGAGTAATTTTATGTGTGTGTATGTAAATACGTAAGCTTTCAAAATAAACGACACGCTGATTTTATTTATAAACGAAACACAATAGACAACGTCGTTTTATTTATTAGTTTCATGATTATATCATTCATAATATAGTAATATTAACAACAATATTTTAAATAACATAGGTAAGGGTTGAGAAATACCGAAATTTTCCACTGATTTGAAACCATTACATTAAAAAGTTGGCTACATTTAACAGGTTATAATTGTCAATCGGGTCTAAAAGAAGACGTCATCAGGTCTAACGGATTACAATAGTTGAGAGGAGCTACGAACTAAACTACGGACTACGGCTGGCTGGCTGGCTGGCTTGTAGTTATACCAAAAAACAAATGATAGAAATACTAAAGCTTCCAGAGGACACACGTTCACAATATAATAGAGCACAGACGGTGAGAAGTCTTCGCAGTCACTTTACAGATTATAATAGGATTCAAGTCTGACTTTTAAAAATGGAATCCCCTGTACAATTCACTTCTAGAGTGTCACTCAATCTTTTAACATTGTATAGTATGATAGTACACAATATTGTATTTATAGCTATATATTATACAATTATTTACATATATACGTGTCAAAATGAGTGTATACTGTATACTAACTAAGTCTAAGTGGTACTTACTCGTAAACTCGTAACGTTAAAATGATGTGAAGTAATGCCATCTTTCATGATTCATGATGTCTGTTATATTTGGTCTTAATATTAGTAAGAAACATGCACAATATTCAACAAATTATTTTCGCCTTTCGCCTTTAACGGTTACAAAATTATTTGCCCGTAGTGAGAAGGTGCTCATGTTCCTTAGCATGAGCAGTCCTTCGTTCCATTAGTCGTTGATGTAGAAGTAATAACTTGGTGTTTTCCGTTCTCCAATTTAAGTTAGTACTTTCCTGTATATACATATCCTGATTTGATTTGCGAGTGGTGTACTTATAAGTACACACAATAATCGTTCTGAACGTCTTGATAACTTTCAACAGATGAAACAAAACTAGCAATCGTACACATAGTACACATATTAACAACAACAAACATACTTAACGTCAAATATACACATTTGACAATGCTGAAAACATAATAATTAGTACATAACCACAACCTCGCCACCACGGAATGAATGAGTATAAACAAAATATATACACGTTTAAACTCGTATTGAACTTACCATAATGGAAATCCAAAGAAGGGCCAAGTACGATGCACAATGAATGTAAAATTACACCTAACATAGTCTTAATAGTAAACTAACCAAATTACTTACTGTAAAAACTGGAAAATTTTAAACAAAGTGAAAATAAGTAACCCCTTGGCCGTTGGCCTACCCAATAGTTTCAAAATGTAAAGTGCGAACCAATGTCACTTGATTTTAATATTGATTTCTAAGACCACGAATGTACCTTTTGTTTTGTCGTAAAACTTTTGTTAATTATGTTCATAAATTTAAAAAAACTAACGGAGAAGATGATCAGTCGAATTTGAAATAACTATCAGCCATATCTATTGCCCAACGAAATTTGGCCCGTTGCGTTTTATTATACACTTTTTCAATAGGGACATCATATTTTTTACACCTAGAAACGTCAAATATTATTGAGACAAGTATCAACTTGAAGTGTAACGATTAAATTGGGTATGTCAAACAAATTGTACTAACCATGCCACGCTAATTCGAGGATCCAAGTAGTTTAACTTGGACGTCCCTAAGGCTATTTCCTTGTTTTCTTCACGATCTGTCCTGTTCATTTCTAATCTCTTCAATTGATCCTTAGTGCGCTCCACAGCTGCCTTCTTCTTTTCGTATTCCCTAAATTCCACATACCAAAATTATAAATACTGAATCCACGAGTCCATGTCAACAATAGTACTGTATAAAATATTACTTGTCCAGCATAGAATATTTGTATAGCTTACTTGGAGTTTTTATTGAGGCTTTTCAATTCTGCATTTAACGCTTTAAGATCTTTCTTCTTCGTCTTTATCTTAGTTTCCAAATTTTCCATGGACTTTTCGTGGGTTTTTGGCACAGCCCTTTGATGGTTACACAGGATAGCTACTGCTCTGTTAGCCCTGTTATATGCAAGAACTTTTTCAGCTACAGATCCATTCTTTGGGGTCAGCTCGTTTAATTGTTCTTGCAGGGTGTGCGATGCATTGTAAGTACGGAAAACTTTAGCAGTTAGCCCATCCATCAACTCATTGAGATGTTTGTTCAAAATACTCGTCTAGAATTCAAAAATGTTAATATTATGATTATGATGAAATCGCAATTAAGAAAGTTTAGAACAGAAGAAATCCATGCTTAATTACTAGCAATTCTTGACCTTACATTTAATCTATCAAATAAATCGTCTCCGGGCTTCTTGTTTTCCATAAAGATCTTCAAATTTTTGTATACACGAGATTCCACTGGAACTTCGTTGTAATACCGAATTGAATCTTTTCCCAAAAAGTCGAAAATAACAATATTTTCTTTTCCATCTTTTTCATCGGCGAGCTTTACATGTTCAAACCGTAAGGAACAGCAGCCCACGGTATCGGCTTGATCTTCATCCTTCTCGTTGCCAGCTCGAAGGGCAAGCTAGTAATACACATTAATAGTCATTATAAGTATGCATGTAAATGAAAGGATATTTAGTGAATATTTGAACAGCTATTCATTCTAAGATAATATGGTATTGGTAGTACTTACTTTATCAATAAAATAAGTTGCAACCGCACGCTGCCGAACTCTCATTTCCTTAGATTTGAATTCCTTTTTGTATAGATTTCGAATGCCCTCAATGTGCTTAGCAAGCTCACGAGCTTTCTCGTACTTCATCCAATCCTTCTCACCTTTCAACCTGGAAGTTGGATTCAACATAACGTATTTTCCCTGACCCTATAAAATCAAAAATTAAAATTAGAGTCTAAATACGCAGCAACGTAATTGTATTACATATAGTTGACATTCATTTGACACACTTAGTTATAAACTAACTGTGGTTGTCTAGTTACCCTGGTTGACATTAATATATTATACCTGAACATTTTCTGTCCAATTAGCAAGCCAGGAAACTGTGTTATCGCAACGGATTTCTTTCCATCTGTGGCCATGAGGAGGTTCAGGAACTCTGGCGCTTCTGCTACAATTGATGATGACATCCTCTGGTAACACGCGTTTCTTTAACATTCCCATTTTTGGATGATCACCACGACCGCGGAAAAGACCAGGAGGTTCAATTCTAAAGTTGCCTATTTTCTCTTTGTGTCCATCCAAGGTGCAAACGCCATACTCCTTGGTTACAGCGTCGTTTTCATCTCTCAAAGCCTTTTTCTCTTCCTTGGACATACCCTTCCGTTGCTCACTTTTTAATTTGTAATATTCATTAATATCCTTAAAATCACATTTTCTTAAATCAGTGATAAGTTCCCTTTCTTCCTTCGTCATTACTTTCCTCCAATCCTAAAAGGACAAACATTTAAAAATTAATTTAGCAAAAAACTCCAACACAGTGGCATGAGCGTGTGTTACCCTGTTTAACAGTACCTTGAAAAAGTTGGTGTTAAATCTTTCCTTTGTAGTATATTCGTGTTCAATGAAACGAGCATAAAATCCGGCAACTTCCTCTGCATCTTGAGATAACTTAATAGCCTTTCCATTATACTTTAGTTTAATGTCCTTAGGAAGTTTCTCGTACGGAGGGGCAAATACAGGGCCCCTGTGTTCCAGGAAGGTCCACTTAACACCATCTTCACGTGGAGCTTCTTCCCACCATTTCCATACCTAAAAATGTTAACATAGAATTAGTGATGCAACCTGATTACTTACTATAGCCCACTCCTATAGTTTTTGTCATCTTTTTGTTACTTCTTCCTCTTCTTCCTCCTTCTTTCTCCTTTTCGTAGGTGAACTTTGCGGAGATTTCTTCTTTGTTGCAGACGGTTTGGCCTTCTTTCGTTTTCGACCATAACTTTCGTCGTCGTCGTCTTCGGAAGAAGATCGCAACCGCTTTTTGCCTTTGGTGTCCGGTTTAGCTCGCCTTCTCTGTGAGAGAGGTATATCTTCCTCGGAATCCGATTCCGATTCCTTTTTTACAGTAACGGATCGCTTTCTCGAACTCTATCAACAGAACAATAATAATGACAATTAGCAAGCGACGTGACTACGAAGTTGTATGTGAACAGCAAGCCAGCAATAGCAACCATATTCTAGACACCTTGACAGTAGCAAAGCAATCAGATCAGCGTTGTTATAGTAGTATGATTATGTTTAACCAACCACTATTGTGTTATCATTTTCACCGTAAGCAGCACAACACGATTAAATATTGAAATCGTGTGATTGCCACTAAAGTAACGCTGTATCTGATGGTTGAACTAACGTCACTCTACGTCTCAAACGCTACAAATTAAATGAAAAAAGCTAAAAGGGATAGAATTACGAAGTTGGAATCGTCTTCTGCAATCTCCTCTTCGTCAGACTCTGACAGGGAATCTTCTCCTTCTGAGGAATGATCTTTTCCATTTGTCAAACTATCCGTTATAGAGTCATAAGTGCTATATGAAACATCTTCTATTTTCTAAGCAAAGTTAAAGCAGTGGAGCACAGTCAATAAACGCGTGTTGAAATTGAAAAACTTAACATTCCAAATAAAGCTCATTTAAACATTAGTTGCAATAAAAGATCGTAAATACAGACACTGCATGACAAAATATGTGCACTCAAAAGTAATCTCTAGGTTTCTCACCAGTGGAACATCATCTTCATCGTCAGACTCTTCCTTTGGTTTAATGGACGCATTAGCTCGGTTCTTCAGTTTGACACTCTATTATATTAATCAAGAAACAAAAAAAAACCGTTAGTAAACCTGTGTAGAAATGTTCGGTATTCAGAAAAATGTTTTTTTTAGAATCAGTGATCAAAGTGTATATTTCGCGCAGTCACGTCCCAGTAAGTTCAAGATAAGAAACAAACTTCAGGAGTTGGAGTTTGTCAATTAACTCTACTGAATGATTCGTTTCCAATGAATACTGGATATCACGATAACTATGCTATCATCATCTCTTCTAAATAGGTAAAGGTTACCTTTGATAATAAAATAAAAACCGTGTACGTACCAATGGGATATCATCGTCACTATCAGAATCCTCGTCCATTTTTTCCATTTTGATAGGCGTATGATCATCTTTAACCGGAGAAAATATTTCTTGCTTAATGGGCGAATGTGAATATTCCATACTCTTACTTGGAGAACTGATTTTGGAAGGGGAGGATGGAACCAGCTTTGAATCCTTCACCGGTGACACTTCCTTTGAAGAATCTCGTTCCTTTTTATCCCTTTCCTTTCGGTCACGATCGTGATATTTGTCCTTATGTTTGCTAAAATTTGTTAATAAAGACCGTTACATAGAACCACACAACCTTTTTAAAACACATCTAAAAATTCGCGAGCGAACAATTTATAGCGCACCTTTTGTGTTTGCTGCTGCTACTACTGGAATCCCGACTCTCCTTTGATGGACTGTACTCCAATTTGCTTTTATCTTTGTCTGTACTACTTGATTTCTTATCAGACCTGTCCTTATCACGGTCATGCCGATCCGACTTATTCTTGTCACTGCTGTGGTTAGACGATGACTTGTGTGCTTTTTCGCGGTCTTTGTCTCGGCTACTGCTATGTTGCCGGTCCTTTTTGTCACGATCACGGTCACGCTCTCGATCCTACCAACAGACATTTATTTAGAAATATTGAAAGTATAATTGAATTCTACTAACTATACTGTACTATGCTACACTACTATACACCACGCACACACAAAACTAGTACAAATGTATTTAAAAAATTAACCACTAGTACTATAAATTTAACTTGAAAATTATACTCACTTTATCACGCTTGTGATGCTTTTGTTTGTGCCTGTCCTTATGCTTGTCTTTATGTTTATCCTTATGCCGCTTTTCAAAATATCCATTAGGCATATCCCCATTCTTTTCCTTTTCGGTATCCCCGTTGTGATGTTTTATGGAATTCTCTTGAATGATCTCCATTGTATTCTCACTTCACAATTTTGTAATGTATATTAAGTTACCCTCAATCTGTCGAGTCATACAAAAAAAAGTTCATATTTGATTAAATAGAAAAATAAGGTCTGTTCCTCTATCTCCTTCAGCACAAACAACTCTTGAATACAAACTACCAGACGAGAGACCACGCCGATAATCTATACAATTTGCAATCTATACAACAGCATCCAGCATCCCATACATTTGAAATCTCCCATCCTGGATCCTCCTATATTCCTTATCTATCACCTCAACATTTATAAGCTCAAACTTATAATCAAAGTCATTAGTCATTAAATCACATTACACCAGTTCATGAGTCTCAACTCTCAATGACAAATCCAACAGCCTCGAAACATACCTAATTTTAATCGACCATCCATTCCAAGTTCACTGCACCGTGTCAGAGTCACGCCACGCAGCCACGCTCACAAAAATGCACTTGACTAATGTACAAACTCTACTACTATAATACTAAATGGTAATCAAACCTTATTAATCAACTCACCTCTTTATAAAAACACCTGAATTACATACATCTAACAATTTCCATCCCTCCTTACCACGAGGAAGTCCGCCATGTCGGTCGTCGGAACACAAGGTCTCTTCACAAGGAGAAACCAAAAAACCGCAAAAAAAGTGTCATACTAAAAGTATCTCAAAAATTTTTCAAACAAAATATTGTAAACCTGCATTTAAAAAACGATGGGCTGATTTTTTGAGTCACTCCACTTTTTAGATCCCTTTTTAGATTGACACTGATGGACACGAACTGGTAGCTGTAGGTCAAATTTGGTTTGATGTCGTATCGAGCCGAGGCAAAAAGGAAAAATGCTTTAAACAGTTGGGTCCATTGAAATCCAATGGGGAAGCAAACGGGAAAACGGCTGCTGCTCGATCTTTTCTGCTCTTGTGGGGACTCGGAAAAAGCTGAAGCAACGCAACCTCTTTCAAATCCTCATCCTGAGACATATAAAATTCAGCATTACTTTTTACTTTTTTCGTCTCCCAATCCCAATCCAGACTTGGGACTCAGACTGTGAGACATGCATTCAGTCCCATTGGGAATGAATGGGTTTTTACAAAGAGGCTCATGGCTTGGGCCACTCGGCTTTTTTTGCGGCGGGTGGAGTTTCAACACCCGACGACGTCGTTGCCCTTTCCTCGTCTCCCGCCATCTCCTCCAGATGTCTCCTCTTTGCACTTCACCTCACTTCATCCGAATACCAGATTGCTCTTCAATCTCACTTTTCATTTTACCACTCACCTGTATTCAATCGAATCAAATCGAAGCGAAGCTTATGTAATCAATAATCAATCAGCAATCACAAAAAACTATGGAAAATCATCCTTTTCATTTTTAGCAAGGGAAATGCCAATGTAAATTTTTCCAGAGGATCCAGAAAGTCATTTGCGAATTTGCGACGCTTTGACATTTTATTTGCATATGGTGACTTTTATGTATTTTAATGCGACACTTTTTAATCCCATAAAGGAAAATCTGGAAGGATAAAAATGCTTAATTTTGACTCTTTATTTTTAAGATGTATAAATTTAATTGCATTTTTATTGTATAGGCTAGTGTGTGTGGTTTAATTTACATTATTGGAACGTTTATTGTATTGTTTGAGTATTGTCGTTTGTCATTGTTTCTACATGGTTGATGGTATGGTTTACTTACATTAGATGTATGGATATTGTATTTTATTGATTTGCTATTTGCAATACATTGTTTGAGATTTATATTTTTGAGATGAGAAGCGGCAGCTTATTCATCACATTCATCAGCTAGCATTATTTTAGTGGTCTTAAAGTGATTCAGTGGTAGTGGTGTTGTAGGGATTCTAGGAATAAAAGCATATAAAAACGCTTCCTGTTTACATGTGCCATTTTCAATAATATGCACCCTTCGATTGTTTTTTCGCTTACAGAGAGTTCATGTACTAATTTTATTATTACGAATGTCTTGAAAGTTCATCATGATAGCCTCGTATTGTAATAAATAATACATGGAAGAAGAAAAGCGTTGAATGAGATATTCAGAGGTAAAAGGATGGTTATTATATGAAAGGAAAGCGGGGCTATTGTCATTGATATTCGGCTCAGAATTGTACTTTTACGAATGTAGGTTATATGAAGATTGCAAATATTTAAAGATGGTTTAAATGGGAAGATATTTTGAAAAATTAAAAGCCATCTTGATATAGCTCAAATTAAATTGGCCTATCATCGCATGGATCGTTTGTGGATAAGGTCGGACGGGAAATCTTAATGAATACATTGTAGTATGCATGAACAAATGGAATACAGGATTCACTGGAAAATGACAAGGAGATTGAGAGGATTTTGTTTTGATTAAGTTGAATCTATGCAAGATATCTAAGCTTTTGTAGTGGAAAGAGATAAGATGAAAGGTGGGAAGACAGAAGGATCAGTTTGAAGAATGTCGATGGGAAGGTAGGAAAAGCGATTCAAGATTGAAAAAAGCAAATATGAAATAAATAGTCGAATTGAGTCGAATTTATATGTACAAAAGAGAATGAATGAGAGCGGAGAATGTGACGGATGCGAAGGATTGTTCAGGGAGATGCATACGAATTAAACGGACTTTTGAAGACAAAAAGACTTGTGACTCGTTTTTCATGCACTTGAAGATGTACGAAGTATCGGACTAGGTTAGAGCAATGACAATGGCAATGGTCCGGTAAATTGGAAAGCAGACGGTGGACATGTGGGAGGTATTTAGTAGTCAGTTGTCCAGTTGTCCTGTATAATATAAGACTGTCACATGGACTTGGGCTCGGTGCTCTCTCCTAATATCATCGTACATAATTGAATCGACAGGAAAATCAATGGGAATAGCAGTGTTCACATTGAGATTCGAGGATTTGGTTGACTGACTTCACCTTTGCTGTTTGGTTGCATTGCAAGGCTTCTGAGATGTGCTCTACCACTCAAATTTAGACTTTGGAAAATCGTCTGTCCTGTTGTGTGTAGATAGTGTAGAAGTCTTTTTCGTGATGAACAACTGGAAAGCAAAAGGGTGATAGCATTATTTTGTTATATTCAAGCGAAGACAAAATGAAGAGGATAACCAAATGAATCTCGTCAAGAGCAACCGGAGGGCAGATCACCGCAACTACGTCGCTCGTCTTACTTAGCGGATCTTGCTATTTGACTGGCTTCTCACATTTCATCCAGATATCTTCTTTTTTCTATTCTGGTTCATTCATGACATTATTACTATAAGAGTATTATATAGGAGCATCGAGCATGATGGAGTATACTTTAATACTTTGATGATGGATGAGGTATGAGTTCTGCCAAATATTTATTTGCATGTTTACGTGCGGACACATAAAGCAACCGTTCACGTCAATTTCCCTTTTCAGTTGCTCCTTATCTTCTATATTTGAAGTTTGAAGATTTTTTTTCTTCCATCAGCTTAATTTGCTACTCCACGATTCCTACTTGATCTCATAGTTTTGGTTCTCATGATATGACATGAAAGATGCTTCTTCAAATTGAAATGCAAGACTCTGATATGTAAAATGGGATGAACTTTTGAGAGACGCAGTTCTGATTCTGATGTTGATGCATGAAATCCTAAAAGCCGACGATAGCAACTTTGAAAAGATAAAAGAGTGGATCTTTTATGATATTTATGACACTATCGACTACATGTTCTAGGAAACCGGAGGCATCAACAATCAAAGAAACTTCTTCTAGTTTAAAATAGAATTGGAACTTTTGGATTATGGAAAAGGTACACAGCTTCTGGTCAAAGACTCATGAAGGATGAAAAATACAATGGTATTCTTCGGAGACGCAGGCACGGAAGAGAATTCTTCAATATCAGTATAACATGGATAGTATTTAAGTATTTACTTCTTGTTTCCCTGAACGTCTCATGTCTCTAATTGTTTTGAGATGTCAAGCAAGAAGACACGTCTCCAAAAGACGTTATGGGTTGGTCTAACCATCCATTTCTGTTTAAGCTCTCTCGTGGAAGAAGGAAACTAAATAAAAAGTGGAAAACAAAGTGGACCAAGTGTAGATAGCCTATTTATAAATTCACAAAGGTCGCGTCGATAGTTGAATTCTTTTTCAGAAGCTGTACGTACGTCTGTCCACTTGAAGAATCTCACCATTTTTTCGGGACAGCGGTGGTCCCTTCCAAAATAGATCGTCTGGGCGTATTATAAGTGGAAATTTCATAAGACCCCATCAATAGAAAGAAAATGGTCTGTAAAATCATTGAAGTCGAACCATCATCTTCCCTTAAGCTTTTTAGAGAATGCACTTCATTCCTCTCCTTCCTCATTTCACCTGACCACTGAGTTTTCCACAAATATCCAACAAGGTCTAGGTTAAGCCATTATTCCACCTTCAATTACTGTGCTGGAACAAGACAACTTGAAGGTTTGTCATTTAAGACGCAAAACTCTCCCTTACTCTCCGCTCTGTTCCTTCACCTTCTCAAAGTCTTCATCTTTTGTATCCTGATGTGGTCCGAAAGTCAAGCTTTTTCTATTTCTATCAATTGTTCACTTGTCCACAAGGTATTTACACTCATATATACAGGTCAGGTGTTCGAATGGTTGTGAAATCTTTTCATAAAACTTAAAATATTGACTCGTTGTAACATTCTAAAGATTTGACAAGCAAGGAAGATTCAAGCTGGATGCACAAGTCGAAGTCCTTAACATTTTCATTATAATTTGCAAACTATTACAAAACAGACATGAATATGAAACATATTATTTGATGGTATGCTTTTTGTCAGCATGCAAAACCTTTCCTCTGTCTGCATATACTACACAGTTTACAAAAAAGATGCTTGAAGTCTACCTCTAAAACAATGCTTCAAAATAGATTGTTACTTAGCTAGGCTGACACATTAGTGAAATCATTATCTTTGGACAGCTTATACTTACATGTTGATAATAATCTAAAATACCAATATTGTAAAGCATTTATCAGTTGCGAAGGCCAAGGTGTGTTGAAGAATTCCTACTATTAGGTGAACATGTGCTCGCTCTTCACTCTGGGACATATAAAAGGTTGAACGAGCCTTTCTCCCATGACTTTTATCACGTAAGGCATAAGGCCTTCAGCTTCCATACATTTACAGAAAAGATACAGTCAGTGATGCAGCTTTCATGAAAGTGTTGCATCTGTTCTCATCTTCTCAGCATCCTTTCCTCCCCTAACAATGCTGGTCCTGAGTTGATCTTCTCTAATTGATCTTGCTACGGTAGCTTTTCCCGAAACAATCCCAGATACGCTTGGCACATGTTGCAATGACTCAGTGCTGGTCAACACATGGTGTGTCCTGCTTTTATGATGTTTGCTGCTAACTATACTTTTCTACTCATAATATAGTATATAAATTATGCTCAAGATCAAAGCCTAGGAAGTTGTGGCAAAAAGGAAAGTAGGGAGTTCCACGACAATTCTAGTTCTATGTAAAAATGCTACGCGAAATATTCTTTTTTTTGCATCTTTCTCAACTCTATGAAATGATTAGTATATATATTATATACAATTCAGGGTACAGGAGTCGAGCAAGCTGAACTCTTGGGTAATACTTGATAGTAATGATGCACCCAAGTTGATCCTCGCTGAAAAGCCTTATCAGGCGTGGGAACACGTAAACGCTTCTTCATTTATTTGCTTGCGCAACAATTTGTGGACGCCACCTTTGCAACCACCAAATTGAGTTGCGTTACTTGAGTGTACGTGACGTTAAGGGCTAGGGTCTCACTCAAAGGAACATCGTGTGCAAGTCGTCGTCGTCGTCATCGTCAGTGTGCGAAAGGTTCATAGATTAGATGAGCGTTGAGCAGACAGCAATATCCAGGGAATGTTATGAGATGGGTCCTTAAGTCCTTTTCGGTATAAGGTGACGAGGAGGATCTCTCATGTACGGGTGGCTGCAGTCGTGGTTCTTCTTTATTGGCAAAACAGGTAAGACGCAGTTTGATCGTGACGAGAACCTTTGGGAAGACAGATGGATGGAGCGGAAACAGACGAAAAAGCCTGGCAGAAGGTGGGCCCATTACTGAAAAAAGGAGCCAGAGTCAAAAAGTTTTGATAGCATCTTGTCCAGGAAGTGCTGTACGGTACGTTACATTATAAATTGCTCAGGAGTTTCAACTTTCAGAAGTCATTTCCTCCTTAAAAGCCCGCTCTCAAATATCGAAATCAAAGAAAGAAAGTCGAAGCCATTCACATATGAAGTAATCATGACAATTGGGGTTCAAGTATAATACTAATAATTGAGTTCCAAGTTCAAATTCAGCATTTTTGCAAGCAATTCTCGTTCTAAAAGTCAATAAATAACAACAGCACATTGCATTTGCCTTCCGACAGTTCCGTCTACGATATTGCATGCTTGAAGCTTTAGTAATGTAATACGTACGTACAAAGTATCAAATGGTTTTTGGTTGATGCTGGATTTCTTTTGTGCTGAGAGCAACTGTTTGTAAAAAGTTGGAAAAAAGGAATTATGAGGCAAAGGTGAGTTGAAAAAAGTTCTAATTTGGTTCCAAGCTGACTGAGATGGATATTTGACGAGTGAAGGAAGGACGAAGAGAGAGAGAAGAGCATGAGACGAAAACGAGGCACAAGGCACAAGCGGTGGTTGTGTTGTTTCTGTTGCTGGTCGTTGCCTGTCGGTCTCATTCTGAGTAGATACTCTAAGCCAAAAACGAGATACAGGAAAGTGTATCACATCTGTCAGATGGGCCCTTATAAATTGTAAGAAGAGATACCTCTTAACGGATGCAGAGTCAGGTGCGGAAAAAGGATGCTGACCAAGAAAAAAGATGTTCTGCATCCTGCAGCACCACAGATCCGAAAGAAGGGAGCGAAGGAGAGAAAGAGTGCCTTAAACAGAAGAAAATTTCAGATCACACCTGGCTACCTGACTCCTCGTCCTCGTCTCCTGACAATGTAAAAAGACGAAAGAAGGAAGAAGAAAAGAGTGGCACACACAGTGGTAGAGCGTCTGCTCTTCTTGCCACTTTTATTGTGAACGCACCAACGCACGCGAAGAGAGTCGATAAGACTCAAATTGAGAAGACAACGGATATATTTATGCTCATCTGTTGACTGTTAGAGGCCCACCACCTTATTCATTCCTACACTGTGGCATGGCACCGGCGGATAAACCCAAAACGCATCTGTCTTTTCTATGTGCAGAAACTTGAAATTACACCAGGAGGAAAGCACGAACTTGAAAGCGCAGTGCATGCAAATGACTGGACTGATGATCCATCCAGCCCAAGACCGAAACGAGAGATCAAGACTCAGCAAGAAAACGAATCCATCCTTTCCCGTAACTGTTGCTTACATTGTCCCGTCATTGTGTTACATCCAATCGCTGGAACTATCGCTTATACAAGTTAGTCCCCTATGATTGGCATTAGAGCATGAATTGAAACAAGATGTGGTTTTCGTACTGCTGGTAGTACATCAGAACATACAACTTTCTGCATGCAGCTGAAGTGCTTAGCAAAAAGGAAACAAAGAAATAACAGGTGACAGCCTGAGAAGAGAATCTGCATCTGTGAGGAAAGGGCACGTGCGGATGAAGCACTCATTAAAATTGATGTAGATGCAAACGCGTAAGATGGGCAAGATGGTAAGAGGAGCCGAGTGTGTTGCCAAAGGAGAAAGACTGTCATTACTTTTGTTGTACCACGGGCACGGGCCATGGACTCTGCACGAGTTACAAGAGGGGCAAGATGTTTAACATGTTACTCAACAGGCACAGACCCTTTGACTTCAAGACATTCATCCCAATCGAATGCGTAGAGCCTTTCGTTCTGGATGAACAAACTCGTCCTGTTTCAATTTCAAACGCTCTTCCCTACGCCAACAACAAGTGCAACATAGAAGACACACTCGAGACTCAAACCAGTTTCTTTTTACTACAAGAATGATTACTTAGTCAGCATAATACACAATTTTGTTTAGCAAGGGGCAACCACTGCTCCCTGTTTTGAGCGCACACTTCTAATGCTCGTCAATCAATTCTATTCTTCAATGCCATTATAGTATTATTATTGGTGCACATTACATGAATCTCAACTCATTAATAATAGCTGTTTTCTTCTACAATGTCGTTCCCATTAGTCCATCATTGTTTATGCTTTTCAAACGACTGAACAATAGCAACCTACAGCATGCTGTATGATTTTATTATAAAGTTCATTCTAAATGGTATCATGGTGAATTAAAATCTGCTTCGTCTTGTATACTTCTTCGTTTTTGGATTGTTTTTATATTTTGTAGGTAGACTTAATGGATGGTAGGATAAAAGTCAAGTTAAGATGCAGAGTGGACGTTGAGATTGGAACGAAAGTCTTAGTGGGCTACCGTTGTTTATCTGTCTTTCCGTGGCCAGGCATGTAGCAAAGCACGTCCACAATCTGCAATTAGAAGCGTATGTAATAAAAAGGACTGGTAGAGGGGCTACAAAAAGGCAGTTGCAGTTGGAGGGCTTCAAAGTTGGAATGTCAGAATATATAGCCTAGGAGAGCGAACGACGACTTCCGGCGAAATCAGAGTAACGGCCGATTCACCTGTAATGAAGGGATGCGAAGACTGCCGAACAAGTCTGGGGCAGGCCGAACTCAGGTCGAGTCAACTTGGGACGTGTTCTATGATGTGTAAATATCGCCACGTCAAGGCAGAACAAGAGTTGGTCCGCAGTGAGAATTAAAGTGGTGGGCTGCTGGATGACGTTGATGTGGACGACGACGAGGACAACGACGAGGATGAGCAGGTGGACATTGCAAATGGTGTGGATGCTGTTAAGTTGTTATGAGCTAGAGTAGTGCTTTAGTGTAATAATAAGTAATAGTACAGAGTACAGTTGACTTTGGAAGTGGTGAGCTGATAGAGTTGATGAGACAAAAGTGAAGTAGTGCAAACGGTGTGGAAGTACCCACGACACGACAAGACGTTTAAGAAGTTGATGTATCATCGAGACGTGGTCGCTCTGCAAAGAGTGTATAATTTTTGAAAAGGATAGATGCGGTTCACAGCATAAGTTTAGCATTAGTGGTAAAACTTGAGACTCAGGATTCTTGTCCCACGAAGACTGAGAAGACAAGAGAGCGACAGACACGAAGACGAAAGAGAAAGAGTTGAAGAGAATGGAAGACTACACGGCTCATAGGACTGAAGGCAGGTGAGGGTGGGAGATAAAATCGAGCGACTGTGTGAAGATTTCGCCAATGGTCACCTCCTTCTCGTCTCTGGGATGAGCAATCGGCTGCGAGCGAGCAGCGTAATTATTTTGAAAGTCAGCTTCGTAAATGAAGAACCTATTCTCTTTCGTCTTGATTCCATGTCATTACTGAAGCTTAGGATTATTCATTGTGTTGAAGGGAGATGTGCGAAGATGCATCAGTAAGGAGATTGAGAAAGGAAATGGACCGGTTTGGTCCTTTCCGGCCTTGCGAAGAAAAAGTTGAAATTTTCTTATGAGAAGCTCCAGAAGGTTTTTCATCCGTTTCCTCTTCTGCATCTTCTCTTTTCTGTCTGCTCTCTATTCTCTTGATGTCTAGCCTATCACTATCACCTTTAAGTCCTGTGTGTCCCTATAAGCCGACAATAAGGTGTATGTGCGTTTCCCAATATTTTTTCTTTCCCTCGACGAATGACTCTCGTGGCCGTTTCAAGTCTTGACTCCTGAGATCATTTGTGATCACAATGGGTGTACAGCCGCTTCCTTTCTAAGACATATGGCAAATAAGCACATATGAGACGAGTAGCCGTGATGTTGCTGGTGCTGGGACTTGGGACGCTCACTTCATACATGCAGAAGCGATGTAACCACTACGTCAGTCAGGAAATCATCGGATGCTTCAGGGGAGAGAGTGTCTCGTGTTATCCTCTCCAACTTGACTTGACTTCTGCAGAGGGTCGACGTCGACAACAATCCACTATGACCCTTCTATTGTGAATTCTGAACAACCAAGTGTTCACGATGAGGTTTCCTCTTCGCTTCTATCATTCTACTACAAGACAAACCCACACACATATCATCCACTTGCTCTTCTCACACTCCGTCTATTATGGTTCCTTCGATAGCTCATCAAAAACGGAGACTTCGTACGCTTACACTTCACCTGTGAAACTTTTCTGCAGCTCATTCAGCCAAGCCCTTTGGGACCTTCCTCAGTCTTCTAGTTGTTCTATCTCCAAAGTCCACAAAAATGAGTCCCCTTCTTGCTTTTCTATTCCCGCAACAGCAGCAGTGCCAGTACCAAGTACCAGGAGCATCATCTTTATCTTTAGCTTTACTCATGGTCCAATTCTCTTGTTTTCCCTAGATTTTTACCCTGTCGTGCATTCCCACTCCGCAGTCGTCCGAGATATAACAATACCAGCTAGGGTTTTTTATTCGTCATGCTCCCGTAACACAAGCTATAAACAAGAAAACGAAAAGATCGTGGACCGACTCTATCAGTCCTATCTGGCCGAATTACCGACCCTACTGTCAGTTCCCGTCCGATGACCAATCGCCCATTGTTTGCATCCTGCTTTCCTATATCTCCCATAAGTATACCTTTTCATTGCATCAACCTGTCTTTTCATTCTTTATTTCAGGGACTGTGTGACCGAAACCATCAGGTGCTATTGAGCACATATTTTATACCGGCAATATCCGTCCTTTCTCTCATATATGGTAATCATCATCACCCTCCTCCATCAATCTGCATCTTTTCAATCTATAATCCTAATACTCATTATTTCAGTGGATAAACGAGTGATAAAAGAGCTACTCTACTCACATTATTCCTTACAACTTAAACAGGCCCTTAAAAGAGCATTTTCTATGTTTATGCATGGCATTCACAGGATTAATAACAACTAACTCGGGAAAATAATTTTCATTTGATAATATCTTTTTTAAAAAAGCTGATAAAACTTGTGTGTAGTGAGGAAATGGCAATTTATTATGTATATATACTGAGAGCCGAGACCAATGTTAGTGCTGCCGGTTTCCATTAAGAGTTTATGCTGAGTTTGTTGTGATGATGATGACATTGATGACTGGACGTGGACACCGACATTTGGTTTGCATAGTTAGCATAACCTTCAAAGAAGCGACTACGTTTGGATGCAAACTTGGATTTCAACATGACACATGAGAGTCTGAGCCAGCAGGTCCAGGTTGACAGATTGCATCAGAACAAAGGACAAGAGCTAATCAATCTGGTCGCTTTGTACTTAAGCAGATTACGAGCATGTAGAGAGTGGAAAAGGTGTATGATTCGATACCTAAAGCTTTTGCTTACATTGCTTTTCCACAGCACACTTGCACAAAAACTACAACAAGAGTAGAGAAGGTTATTGAGATGTGATGAAAACGTGTGTCGTCAATGTATTTGAGAGAGAGATGATGTTTCATTATCAGACGACAACGAGAGAAGCTTTAGTATTTTTCTGTGTCAATCTTTTATCATTTGGAGAAGGATGGATGATGGCGTAGATTTCCAGGTTGTAATAATGAGTAGACAAAGGACACAGGTTTCTGTCTCTCTCTCCGGATGACGGACATGAGACCCAGAAGGTGTAATGTGAGATAAATGAAGTTCGAATGTGCAAATAGATAACATAAGCAGGAGAATGAGTACGAAAGTTTTGTCACGGATTCGCCTATGAAATAGTGCTCAAGAGGTCTTTTGATTGTTTTGATGTTGAATTTTTTACCATCGCATCATCCTCATCATTGCTGCGCCATGAAGATGAGACATGGAAACTGTTTGGGTCGACAAGAGATTGTATCCCGAGAGAGATCATGTGCCGATGTGCCCTTTGCCTGCACACAATTCAGGTTGCATCCATCATCCACCACATGCGTATTCATAGGTCAGCAGCAGAATTGATCAATTTCATCACCCTAATCTTCGTGTGGTCCAAACATTTTGATGAATTGAACAGACGTTATCACAATAGTTAATAAAATCACAGGAGAGCAAGAGTAAATAAGCGTACTAACACTAATAATCTTAAAGTTACTTCAACGGGTAAACTGACAAGTTCAACACGCGCTGTGCTGCAATTCCCTATTGAATTCCAAAATGTTGAGAAATGTACAAGTACAGATTACTTAATCAACCATGAGTATTCATACAGTGTCAAAGACTGGAATTCAAGGTGCAGACTCTCAGTAGAGATGCATAGATAATTAAGGGGAAAAAATGATTCTTGTTATGTTGTGAAATGATTCTGGAACTACATTTACACAGGTTTTACGCAAGTCATTTACTACAAAATAAACCCGTATTCTTACCTGGATTTGGATTTCAACTTACTGCTTCACACAAAGCAGTGTAAGCAAACTAAACTCCTACTATACAACTATAATGCAAAAATACTACTATACTTGATTATACATACAGTATGTATTATTATGCAGTTTTGAGAACACGAACTACGGCGGGAAGAGAGAAGGTCTATGACGACGACGATGAGATACTTATGACGTGTTTTCAGTTTTGCCTTTTGCCTATACGTTATTCTCCAATTATTATTCTCAACTATAGTAGTACATGAGTACATCGCATCATAATAACTATAGTAAGCTTGACTATAGCACGTAATCGCATTACAATAATAGTAAAAAAGGAGTTGGAGGAGTCAAAGCTTATAAGTATCGCGAGAAGAGCCGAGCACAAATACATTTTATGCACATTTCGTACGTGCTGTAGTCTAAGCAGCAAGTCAAGGAAGGCTCAAACAACAAAAAGTTATCTCCATCAAAATACTGCTTGTGATGTGGGAATAAAATCGAGTTTCCTCGGACGGGATGGAGAAGATGCGCGGAAAAGGACAGGACCCTAGAGTTTACGGATCAGCGGACATTCTGCATACTTTCCCATAGGGGTTGAGTTTCATCCTCATCATGCATGAGACTTTGTCGAGTCCTCCTTCCCTGGCTGGGTTCGGCAAAAGTCAGATTTCTGTAGAAGAAAGCGTTCACAGGCGACTGATGACTTCCAAGAGAAAGAAAGAGAGACGAGGCACGATTTTGGCGTGTCGACGTCGACTGGAGTCGACTTCCACGGCAGATCAATATTGGAATTACGAGAGTACGGCTGCAGCACCACCAGTTCCGAAAACCTTTTCCTCTCCTCCACTGATTCATGGCACAAAGATCACGGCAGCGGATGAAAGTCAGTTCTGTACATTTCGTACTATGACTTGTACCTTTTCCTGCATCGACAAAAAGAGAAGAGAGTGTAATATAAAGGAAGAAGGGAAGCCAGGACTTTTTGGGAGTGACTTTCCTTCGCTGCCACCAACACTGCCCTGCACCACGCCATAAAGAGCCTAATCGATACGTTCCCGAATCCATTAGCTTTGGAGTAGGCAGGTAGTCACAGGAAGAGGCCCAAAGAGAGAGTTCTCAGATTCTCTTTTCGCTTTTCCTCTCTCTCTCGTCTCTCCTTCTCCACACACGCTTCAAAAATTGAAGGTATGAAAATGAAGCGAACAAAACCCTTCCTCCACTATGTAAGCGCAATTGCGTTCAACAACACAAATGCAATCATGCAGAATACACACAATTAACTTGATTCTCATTCTGTTTAACCCAGTACCACACGTATGATTTGTGATGATGAGTTACTTCTTGCTTCCAAAGTTCCTCAAGAATTCTTATGGTGGAAAAAATTTCTCTTCATTTAATACTCTCAGCTTGCCACATACTCCATAATAATCGTTCACGACTAGTAAAAGACATATAGTATAATATATACGACAACATGTCTGTCTCATCCTCATATAGTTATTTCTTCAAGTTGTCGAGTGCGGACGACGAGGACGAGGACGGACGATGATGATGAAAATTTCTGCGGAAAGCAACGGGAACAATGGGCAAAAAGGATGTCGGTCGCACTTAGTACGTATGTACTAGGTAATGTATGAGTAGTATAATAATGCCCCAGTAGCAGCATACGCATATACTATGCATTCATAATATAAGTTTGTCGTTATGACCAACTACACGATTCCCACTCAACTATAGTAGTCTGCGTGGAAATAGCGATGGTATTTGGCATACTGCCATACAACTGAATGCATATCTCACCATAATACCGAGAATGCGAATGGAGTGCAATGTGCAATACGTACAGTACCATGAAAAATAATCAGCTAATAGTTCGACTGGTATTTGAGAACTAGGTGTGATGTGTGGAACACAGGCAATGATGCATTCGGAGAGATGCGATCTATCAATAGAGCTATTAAGTCTCAAAATTCCCTTATTACAAGCTCTAAAAATGAGATAACCGATCTTGCTCTTTTGTTTCTCTGAGAGTGGAGCTGTAAAAAATATGTCGCAGGAACAAAAACAATGCGAAATTGAACAGTGTCGAACGGATGAACATGTTTGGTTCACTGTGAAACATGCCAATTTCTTCACACAGGTACACTTTTTGCATCAATACAATTCGAAGGCAAGTGTTGAAACCTACGTTACACGTAGACAAAGTTTTGCAGGCTATGCAATGGCGACGAAACGGAATGATTCTGCGTCTTGAGAGGAAGACGACGCGTCCATGTTGAACGACATAGTCTTTGAAGTACTAAAGCCTCAAGATTCTCAATGTAATGCAAATCGTGGTCTATATTTTGTCTCCACTGTGGGTGAATTGTGTGACTCTGTAGTCTGTACGTGAGAATGATTGGATGAGACAAATCCAAAGTGGGACTTTGGTAAGTAAGTAACAATAAGACATTAGAGGAGAGAGAGTTGTTGGTTTGTGCAAGTTGATTAGCCGCACCTGTACGTGCATTCAGATGAAGCGTGCCTGTGTCATAGATCTATCTATCCGTCTCTGCTATTGCTGCAAACCACGCCACTTTAACACACACAAAAAACACACAAACACAATGTGTGCTAGTGCTAAGTAACCAATAATCTAAAATCTAAATCTTCTTTCGCAAAGGTGCACTCGTGTTTTTGTGCGAGTCATTTCTGCCTTCAGCAATTATTGTATATATAGTTTAGTATATAACTTTTCGTATGCTCCATCAAGACTCACTTTATTGTATATGATTCTGTCTGCTTCTGTGTGGACCGTTCTGTGCTTACTTTACGCTATGAAGTTCATTATTTCATCCCGGGACAAAAACATTTTGCATTGCTCTTGTTATTTCAAACGTTATGACTTTTATGAGTTGTATGTTGCATGGATTTAGAATGGATGAAAACTGAAAACGTAGGTAGGAGAATTGAAGCTACAAAATGTGAATTCTACTAGAGTTGAAATAATGGAGATGATGTTAAAAAGTGAAAATAAAGTAATGAAAACTGGACGCTATTAATAAATAGTGAAATGTAAAAGGTAAAAGAAAGAAGGGTTTGTAATTAAGCTAGCTAGGATTGATTGTATTGTGGGCAAAAGGAGATAACACGGAATGGAGAACGTATAGTATGCATGTCCGTGAGCTTATATAGAAGCACTCTCACAAGAGAAGCAGATGACTTCGATTTTTTAGCACTCTCGCATGTCCTTTTCAGCTTGCTGACTCTCTCTCTCTTTCTCTATTTCTATCTCTTTTTTCTATGTAGGCATCCATTGATTTCTTGCTCTCAATTCACATTTCCCGGTGTGCAAGCAAGGTAATAGCAGTCGAAGCGGCGGTGGTGGTGGCTCACTAGACTTTATTCATCTAGGGAATGGATCCATACTAACCCTGGCTTCTTGTGTTGAAGAAGACACTTTCAATAATCATCGTGAATTCATACGAACCCATCCTTCCACTCAAGTGTCTCCAGTCGACCCGTGTTCGATGTTATCCCTTTTATTCCTTGTATTTTGTCCTGGTTCTTTCTCTTTTCCTGCTCGTCAGGATGAGACAGTTATTGACGATCTCGTTCACTTTCCAGACACTTTAGTCACACAATATTTTACAAGCGCTGCACGTTGTTTTGCTCCATTTCTCCATATTGGATGGGCTTCTGCCAAAGCAAAAAGTCTAATGTTCAGCTACAGATCCGTCCTGTAAGATATGCCGTGCATGATGTTACGCCTACCTGAAACTACCGACCGAACCGAACGACCTGACTTGAATACCTGCAAATCCGAATCCTATCCCTTGCTAAAATTCATTGTAAGCTTAGCATGTACGCATACACGTTCAGTTTCTTTCGCATAGCAGCGTCAAACAATTTAGACTATGGACAACGTAGATTAATAGTTAGTGCATGAAATCCTTCAATTCCAGCACCCCAAACGTCAGTTCAGTTCACTTATAGTAGTAATGTTTGTTTATTCTTTTCGAATTAAAACACACTATACGAACGAATCAACAAAATCCATTTTGAGTAAACTGAAATTGTCCTTCTATGATTTTATACTGTCTCCTCATCCGCTCCTAAGAATGAGTTTTACAATGATTCATATTTCCTTAGAAGTAGGAAAAATCATATTCATGAAAGACGTCATGTCTGTGTTATGTATGTTAACAACATCACAGACATATTTCATTGGGATCATTTAAGAGCTCAAGGATTAGCATTTATACATCCGCGGTTTTATCCTGGAAACAGCGTAACTTTAGTAAATACCACAATTGGTATTAATGCTTACAATTCCCGAGCATAAATGTAGTATGATTCTGTATGATGTATCCTTTACTTCTTGTAGACAAGTTGAGCAAGGAAAAAGTTGACTAGGTAATTGCCATCTTACATTATGAATATGATAGTTTTAGTTCATTACATGCATGGAGGTCAATATGAGAATGAGAAGACACAAAGTCTCATTGCACTATACCCTGTTAGCAAACAACATTAGAAAAGACAAGGCAGACGCTAAAAAATTGTCCCAATAAAAGCATCCTGTGAAATGGAAATTCTATCCCGGTTGAGGTTTCATTAGAGTGATAAGCCCATTCTTATTTGTTCGTGCTAGAAGGAAATGTCACATCTTATTTCATCTGTTCTCCCTGACGCTCGTACACTCAAAACCTCCTTGAAGGAAATGATGGAGATAAAAGATGAGAAACATCGTGGCGAATAAGACGCTTGATTTTTTCCTCATTGTGGTTTTTCTTCAATGCCCTGAACCTACTTTATATCATAATAAGTTCTTCATTCAACATTTTTTCCATACATCTCATGCTTTAAATTAAACATTAGACTCACACTCTCATTTCCATTCTTCTTTCTATACTTGTACTCCTGCGTTTCTGCTGGACAACAACTAAGTCATGACATATAATTGTTTGCGACTCATCGCCATCAGTTCATGCGTTCATACTTTGCATACTGGAAAATCATGAGGATAATGAAATCATGATGATGACTACACAACTACACTACTACGATACAAAATGATTACATCCACGCTTCCAATACACCTGGTACAAAACGCCAGTGTCAGTTCCAATCCCTTTTATCTGTGCAACTCTGAATAGTTGTCTTTCCAAACTGAATCATAATCAACATCCACGAACCGTAGGTGACGAGTCAAAACAAGATAAATATAGGTAAAGAGCATTCATAAACATTCATTCAAAGGCCATTCAAAAGTATCTCTTTTTGCCCTGTCGTCGGGGTCTCTCTGGATTTAAAGTCAGGTGCTGGAGTTGTTTCCGAGCTTCTCTCATTCAGATCTCACAGCCAACGACCTATACAGCCTCTTCGCATCTGTGGACAGTCATCGCATCACCAACCACATTCAAATATTCTACTGTTAGGTTTCCTTTCTTAGTACCTACTATCTGTGGCTATATAGTACTAGATGCAAAATCTTAAAAACAAAGATCATCACATCACCACCAAACCAAACATTAGCATAGGAGTAGCATAGCAAGGATTTTCCAGAAGACTATATTATTGGAGTTAAGTTACAAAAGAGTCGAAACTCTCGAAACATTTCATGATGAAGCTCTCTCATGCAGCCTCATCATTTCCCATATCTGAGACTCAGGCCAGGAGACCTCTGAGACTCAGGTTGAGTTTTGTTGAGGGGACGCTGTGCTAGACTCGGACTTCTCGTACATTGCATTGGTGTATGCAATGCAACGAGACTCAAATCCAGAGCTCAGAGGAGAGCAAATGTGTGTAGAATGCAATGAGAGCAAGCGGAGAGTCTCTGAGAAGAAGAAGTAGAAAGGAAAGGCCCAAAAGGCGATCTGTCTTCCTCTCCTTCGATCAGTTTCTGTGCAGAGTCGAGCGAGGCAGGTGGTGATTCCCTTGTGCCTCTCTCTCGTCTCTCCGACGGTTTCCTCATCTCCACGCTACATTTGTATAATTGATTAAACGCATTTTTATTGCCTTAAAAACCAAAAGTGTGTGCCTTTCTAACAAACTCATACGTTCAAACTTTTAATATAAGCAACGATTTTTACAATTTACATTGTTGACCTCATAAAAAGGACGTCCAAAAATAACCCAAGACGGAATTTTACTTTAATTGTAAGTACTAAAAATCTAATAGTTTATTTGATATTTTTTCATGCTTTTCATCCTCATAACATTTTGATGATAAATTGCGTAAATTTTACTATTATGAATCATGCGCTGCATCTGCATTATAAACATCGTTGCATCGTTGTCGAGGAGCGCTTTTCATGCTATAGCTTGAAGTCACGTTGGTTTTTATTTTGTATCACACTGCCCCAGAGAATCGGCATCGGTGGTGAAATTCCATGTATACGCTGTTGTATGCTAATATCGTAACTTCATAACATAATCATCTTCATCATGTCTTCATTCTTGAGTGAAAGTCAATGTATGATACAAAAAATGTACAAATACACAATGTGTCGAGGTCTAGGTTTTTCGTAGATTGTTGCCATTGCATTGAGGTTGAGGGAAAGGAAACGTTTTTAACAAAAAGTATAAAACATGGAGAATGGAGCAGAGAGCAAAAGCCCAATCCAAGGGAACGAAGGGTGTATTTTGTGTATGCCAGAAATAACCCATAAGACTTGGTTTACTTTAGGTACTTTTTGTGGAGACTTATTGCGACTTGCGACTTACTGGAGACTGAGATGTTTTTGACGGTTTATTCATAGCTTCTTTCTAGGCTGGCTAAGATGGCATTGCATTATTATTCCCATGTATGGATTTGTAATGGCAGGTAGTAATGTATAATTAAAGTGTAGTAATTTTGGTAAAAAATGTAGCATCTTTTAGAATCTTTACTCTTTATAGTGCATGCATAAGACTATAGTTGAAAGTCTAGCCAGAAGTCTCCCGAGATTGTTAGTACAAGGTATAGGTAAAGTTTGTAAGCAGGTTTCATTACACTGTTGTACAGTAGTCTTGTCTTGAGTTAAGTCTTTCTTGAGCCCTTCTTGTGTTGTTGATTGCTGTTTTCTTGGAACGTGGATAGACAAATGGTATTAATATTCGTGATGATATATAGTCCATATATAGTGAATGATGGCTACATGTACGTTAGTGTTTTGTCGTTCGCGTTGGCACGAGAAGGTACAATGTGAATAGTGAATTTCAATGTTGGTCAGATCAGCGAACTCTCCGATTATACATTTTCTTCTCGTAAAATCCATGTTTAGTCTCTTTGGTTCTCCTTCCAAGTTATGGATCATAAATTGTAATGATTACATATATAAGGGATGATGATGGACTGGACTTGGAGACGTTGCTTGCGTTGTCACTAGCATAAACATAGGTCGTAGTCGTAATTTTTATATGTTGCAGTTGAATAGTTGTAGGTGTGCTTCAGGTATAATGTGTATGGGTCGAGGTCGTCATCGGTGTCGTGTCGGTGATGATGAGGTTGGTACGTCGTCGTTGGCACAGTGCAAGTCTCGAGTTGTGTGTGTACCGTGTCAAGAGAAGTCTAAAAGAATTGAAGAGTTTTAGTGCAGCAATAATAAAGTTAGTTGGAAGTTAGATTGGAAGTCAATGTTTAGAGAATGGTCTTTCCGTCTTAGTGTTTAGTTTAGGTACATTCTATGACCATGATGATTTAAGTTTCTGATTTCTGAGAGTAGGCGAGAGGTGATTTGTATTTCTTAGGAATATAGGAAGTAACCCAAATGAAATGATGGCGAATGTCGTTTGTCGTCTGCGTGGAGAGATGAAACCAGACTCAGACATGAATGGCGAAGATCGAAAAATAAATGTGGCACTCTTCCAAGTTTTCTGGTGACCATTCTTGCATGGTTTGGTGTTATGTTATGATGCATAATGGCTACGAAGGATCGACGACGACGCGTCGTACGACAAAATAGATGAGGTAGGAATTGAAATAGAGACAAACGAACCAATTCATGCCAACTTAATACTTTGATTTGTTTATTCGTTCTCTTCTCACCTTTGAAAAGGTATCGCGGTTGTATCTTCCAAACCACGTTTACATCTGCATCTGCATACATTATTGATATTATGCTATAGTTGGAATCACATTGTGGGATTGAGAGACTTGTCGTCCCTCTCTCGCAAGTGCGGGATCATGAATGTGGACCACTTGACTGTTATCTATTCTTGACGTGGTTCGATATAATACTTTTGCCCCTCTTCAACTTCAAGATAGATTGAAATGATGTTTGACAAGGTCCTTTGTCTGAGATTGTAATTGTGCAGACTGAATGATAAGCTCTTGTGCTCTTTTTCTACAAAGAGTTATTCCATGCGGAAATCCGTAGCGATCTGTTTCATAATAATAATATGTATGGTTTGTGTATAGAGAAGATCGAAAATATTGAGATTTTTGGGATGATGGATTCTTGTCATGGCTCGTCTTGTTGTCTTGTTCTTCTTCATCCTCCAAAGCAACATAATACTCCTTATGCATGTTGTGTTGTGCAAATAGCAAACATAGGTAGTATAACAAATCACAAGACGGTTTCCTCACATTGCATTACATAGCTGGAGCGCTTGATTGTGTGAAGATTTATTTATTATTTGCTCTGAAGAAAATTTGAAACTGCATGTTTCGCATTGCATGAATTTTGTAGTATTGGTTCAGGGCAGAACGTTGTTGAAGTGACATGAAAATGAATGTCCGACGACGGACGACACAAGGGAGATAGATATATAGTGCGGATCTCACAAAGCGTTCTCTAAAGCGACGCTCTAAGGTTATGTCAATTTACATAGGGATTGTGAATTTGTGAACTGTGGTCGATGGATGGTTTTATTATTCCGAAAGTGTATTCTCTGCATGGAGTTGTCGACAGTCGACTCAGAGGAGGAGGACGACGACGGAGGACGCAATTCCGCTAGTTGGATCGTTAGAGGCATTTCGTGGCTTAGTTGGCTTTTATGCCTTCCGCGGACTATTGGACATGAGCACGTTGATGAAAGTAAATAGTGAATGGTTGTGTATGGATGCAAAATGGGCAAAGGAGAGCACGGATGAATAATGAAGGAGAACCAAGAGAGGATTCATAAAGTGAAGTGAAGAGAGGTGGGCGCATACAGGCACAGTAGTGCACAGTCAAAGGGAAATTGTAAAGAGACGAGACTCGTCCAAGTCGAGGACACAAGGCAAGGCAAGGCAAGGCCCACTCAACTACTACTATATAAAGAGGCGAAAGCACCTATGAAGACGAAGGTGGATGGAGGCTTCTGAGGAAAGGAAGAGTCGAGCCAAGAGGCTATTATGCATCAATCATTTACGGCCTTTGCTGACTTGTGAAAGATGGAAGTTTATTGGGAAAGTTCCATGGCGAACTGACACATACACAGAGCTGTTCTCTGTTCTGTTCGCCTCTTTCTTGGCCCTTCGGCCCTCCTCTCTTTTGCCTGACAGAAAGCTAGGAAGCTTGAAAGAAAGCTGCTAAGGCTTTATTCGGGAGAGAGCTTGTCTCGTCCTGCCTTGCTTTTCAGTAGAGAGAGAGCCAGAGCAGTCAAGTCGCGCCTCACAGTGAGAGTCGACTGTGAAATGAAAGAGTGATAGCGAGAATAGCGACAACAAGAGAAAGAAGCAGGGAGAATAGGAGAAAGGAGAAGATAGTTAAGCAAAGGGGATGTTTGAAGTTTTATGAGATGGACTTCGATTTTTCTTGGCGTTATCCGGTTGGCTCATCCACAGAGTGCCGAGAGAGACGATGAGAGTGAAGGAGAAAGATCTTTGCGAGCCGCAGCGGCGAAGAGTAGACACAAGGTTTGTCCTGTGTCGCACATTATCTCCTGGCAACGAGAATCCCAAACATATCCTGGATAATGCTGAAAGAGAAGCGGGTTCGAGCGAGAGTGCTCCGGAGAAAGAGAACGGAGGAGGCTCTCGTCACAGAGACGAGAAATTATTCATGATGTCGGTGGCGGTGGAATGGGAAATGGGACGTGCCGCTCTCCTTTCTGCTGCCACTCTCCGAAGCTCTTCTCCTTCAATCCGACACAGTCTCCCTGGGCAACGTCGCAGAAAACATGAGATTCCCTTCTCGAAAGTTTCCAAGAGAAGTCCCACGTCCCACGACTAAGTGAGTATGTCGGGATCCTCCTTTCTTCCCGAATCCCGCATGCACGTTACTGCCTCTTCTCTTGGCCAGCACATCCACTCACATCCTTCCCCAGTCATCTTTTTGCGTGCTCTCGATTTACTCTCCCGAGCACCCGAAAGCCCGAAACTCCCAAATCCAACCACGGGAGCCCATCCATGGCAACCAGTCTTCAGTCCACTCACAACATTGCATACTTGAGTCCCTTGCCAGCCTCTCCTCTCCTTTCGCTCTTTCCTCAGCTCTGCTCTACCTCTTTCCTTAGTCCCTCCAATCAACTTCATTCCATTCCATTCCACTCAAACTCTTACTTATATACTATTATGCCCAAAATTGCAATCAACTTTCTCCAACTCACTTGCCTTTGTCAGTTCCGATTCCGACATCAAACTATACTATATACGGACGTTTGACCAACTTCATGTCTTCATGTGTATATGCCGCACACAAATAATGTACATATATACATAATTTCACTTGTATGGTTCTAAAGCAGTTTACTAATAGAAGTTTGTTTCGTCTTTGTAATAATGCCTGCGAACTCCAGTATGACTTCATTATTGAGTCAATACACAATGCATGATTCATATACTACGAATCCTAATGCTTCTAAATGAGGGATTCATTTCATACTATATGGCATGGCAACGTACATTTCATTGAGTCATCTTCATATTCATCTTCAAGATGATCTGGCCCAAGCTGATAACTTCTCGTTATTCATTACAGAGTCTGCGTAGAATGGTTCGCGTTTGATGTGTCGTGATCGTGATTGGTAAAAGTGGAATTTCTGGATGTACAAACGGAGGAAGCGACGAGCAAGCAATAAGAACAAGGGCAAAAGGAAAGATCTACAACTGCAATCAGCAGCAATGAGTGTTACAACCATGGATGTTGCCGACTGTCATCAAATCCAACCATCTCAAGTACAATACGAACATAAAGCAGTTGGAGCTCGAAAGAGGAAGCCCACTAACATTTCCAAGGTTTGAACGCATAAATCTGTATAAACTCATTTAACTGTAGTTTATTCTAGATAATTACAACCAAGTTTCATAGTTTCATTTGACTGTTTGCTTTTTGGTGCGAAACTTTTTGCGTATTTTTGGATCTGTATGATAGAGACTGAAGGATACTCAACCCAAAATGAGGCATGGGGTAACGTGAGAGTATGTTAAAGTGTAGGAGTAGCGGTTGTTGCCATCACAAAGAGTCAGGTGAAATGTTCATTTGAGCGCAAAAAAGCAATCCTGCTGACGGTGTAGGGTGCAATTGTACTATTTAGGATTGAGTTCAGTCGATTGCACCTGGCGAAAGGTAACGATCTGGGAAATGCAAAGCAAAGTATAGTTTGTGCTCCGGGAAATGTTCGGACGCTGAAGCACGAGTCAGTTTGGTGAGTAGTCCCCTCTTAGAGCAAAAAAGAGCGTCTACTACTACTACAGTGGCATGAAGAGACAGCGAATGATCTATCCTATTGTGATGGCTTCACCCCAAGGGACGTTTGTGCTCTCATGCCTGGATTCACAAGTTGAGTCGTGTTTCTCTCTCGTGACATGGTATTCAATTGGGAATGAAAGGTTGGGCATGAATCATCTCCAACCTGAGTCTCTCATTGCATCACCGGGAGGCTGGCATTAATAGAACTTTTTTTTGGCTTTTATTGAATTGGGCGACGACGACGTGTGCCGGTGTGCTCCAACTCACTCCTCATGATTATGTTCCACTAGAGTAGCTTACACCACGCTACAAAAAGGATAACAATGTGGTTTTCCGCGTGAGAGCATCATGTAATCGCGCTCTATCTCTAGATTAAACATGAGGTTGTAAGTTGTATCCGTATTCAACTGATGTCTTTCTCTTTTTTGCAAGAACTTTCTGTACGTTCCCTCTTATATATGTCCTATTAAACATTTCTATTTTAGTGGACTGGGAACGAATATGATTCCAGTTTGTAATGTCGGGGCGTTTAACCTACAAAGTGAACAATGATTGAGATGGATTAATTTTATGCTTAAGAATACCCTAGACAGATTTCTGTGGTAGTGAATTGCTATTGGTTGTTAACATTAATAATTAGGTTTAAGGAGTGTAGAGTTTACGTTGAAGATTTTCCTTCATTTCACTGTTTAGATTGTGGAAAAGACGACGATGCGCGAAGAAGACAATATGGACAGAACACTCAGCGACGTGATAGAGATGAGTAAACACTTCAATAACAACAACAATAGTCCACCCTACAAAAAACCATGCTTGGAAGGAAAAAAGAATGGAATTATCGGAAATATACTAGCAGAATTGAAATCTGCCAAAGAAGCAAGTCGAGTGGACGTCAGTGGTCATGTGCTAAAGCAATCTGGTCAAGAAGATACGGAATACGATAAAGATGAAGACGACAGCGAAGACGACGAATTGCGGATCGAAGAAGAAGATGACGAACAATGTGATGATGGTCACTTGCAGTACCATAGAGGATATGACAACGGAAATGAAATGACGAAGCGCTTGGAGTCTTCACTGCTGAGAACCTCTCCTGAATCTTTGGTGATGAAAAGATGTTCGTCACCCTCTGGAATGGATTTAAGCCGTTCTGGCGCCGTGGAGAAAAGATCTGATTTTGCTGATATAAAGAATATGATCATGTCCAACTCACGTGGAGGACTTCATTCTCGTGGATCCAGCGAGAAGGATACGGATGAAGAAGAATCTGAGGAGGGCACAGACTTAAGGAGTGTCACCGGAAGTGCGGCAGATGACGAACTGCCCTTCCGCTGCGGAGTGTGCGCCTACGGGAGTTGTGACAAGAGCACTTTGCTCCGTCATATGCGCACTCATAGTGGAGAAAGACCTTTTCAATGCCGTCTTTGTTACTTCGCCTTTACAACCAAGGTGAGTCTTTTCTCAATGAACAACAATAAAGCTATCTTCCAACAGGAGCCTTGAAATTTATCATTGATTCCATGTTGTTAGAGTACAAGTGTACAAGTATGTACAAGCACATGAGATCACAAGATTCCTTGATGTCGTCATGATAAACAGTCGTCCTTTTTAGTGGTACAGTTGTAGTAGGCATGTTTGCTATACGTGCATTTATTAAAAAATCGCATTCTTTTTCATTTTAACAGGCGAATTGCGAGCGTCATCTTCGTAATCGACATGGGCAAATAGACCGAGATCAGGTGCGAAATCTAGTTGTGTGCCTTCCGAGCTCTAGCAACGGCTCTGAATCTGAAACTGAGTCTCCAGTGATGAATGTTAATCATGCGAGCACGATTAATATTCCTACTCCAGTAGTTAGTATTGGATCTGTTCGCTCGGGCTCAGAGGAAGAAATTCCCTTGGATCTCAGCATGGATGCCGTGGACTTATCCACGAAACGATTGCGAGGAGGAAACTCAATATTTGGTCGAATGGCTGCATTGCATCGCCCTCGTCCCGTGTACCCAGCACCTGACATGCAGAATCTCCTCGTTACGTCTCCATTTGCTCCAAATCGTGACCCAATGGTGCACCCTCAGTTACCATTAAAGTGAGCCGTTTTTCCTGGGCATTAACATACGATTCATTTTATTCGTGTCCTTATGTTTCAATTTATACATTTTTACTATTACGTTGTAGTCCATTCTCGGCTCAGGCATTGGCTCATCCTGCCCCAGGAGTCGCTCTCACTGCTCATCCACCTCACCCATTCTCACTATTCCCATTTGGTGCTCCTGCTGGATTCAATCCGTTTGCAATTCCTCCAGCAAATGTGGAAAAATTAATGAATATGCGGAGTGCATCTCCGCCGAAAATTCCAATACCGTTTTTGGGCAATAGGTATTAATTGCTGTAATTAGTGCGCGTAGTAATCTTCCACGATTTAATGATTAAAATTGACCAACTTGTATTTACTCTCACAGCCCGTCTTCAACATTTGTATCAAGAGATGATGGTGCTCCAAAAGAAAAAGAATCCAAAGCCAAACCAGAGCCAGTAGAATCTAAACGTGCTGGCATGGAGTCAAATGCTGGACACAATAATGTGTCACCAAGTACGAATTCTCGTAAACGTTCAGACAATGGAACGTCGGAATATCAAAAACCGAAACAGCGTCGTTATAGAACAGAGCGACCATTTGCGTGCCCTCATTGTCCTGCCCGTTTTACGCTTAGGTTCGAAGATCTTTTTTTATTTTTTTTATTGTACTCGTACGTTATTATTGACAGCAAACTAAATGTTGTACACAACAACAGATCTAATATGGAGCGTCATGGGAAACATCAGCATCCTGCTGTGTGGCAAAGAAGTCCTTCCAATCGAGTCATCAATCGGCAGAAGAATCAGCAAAGTGCACTGGTAGGCCCACCGACGATGGTACCAACGAAATATACCAGTGGACTTCTAGAAGGAAAACTTGACAAAAGTCATGAAGGTCCTCTGAACGTCAATGTACGAGCGGTGATTGCTCAACAGCTCAAGCGAAAGTTGAGCAACTCAAGTCTGCGAAATACTGGAAGTGAAACGGAAACTGATCCTGAGAGCACAGTTGATATGGGCAAAACTATTGGCGGAGATGACTTGGCAAGCGTGGAGCGACTTTTGGATCGTGTGAAGTCATCCAACTTTGCACAATATTTTAATGATCATAATGAGAGGAACAATAATTTCAAAATGGACACCGGATCTGAGGCAGAAGATCAAAGTTGCGACGAAAGCGTAGGGGATGCTTCAGAAGTTGAAGAATGTGACCAAAAAGCTACTGGCATTGGGAAGAAGAAAAGTGCCTACTCGTCCGCACCTCACAAGGTGAGTGCAGATTACATGAATGTTTTCCGCCGTTTCTTCTCGTGAATACACGTCCACCCTGTCCGTTGGCCAGTACATCGAAACTCGTCGCCTATCTCAAATTTTAGATTCATCTAGACATTGGTTTAATCTCTTTTATTTATTTTACTTTGTTGAATCTTTAGTTTTTCATTGAATGTAAAGACCTATCATATATGAACTTTAGAACTTCATTTCATTCTGGTAGTTAATTCTGAATGATACTGGTTTAGTCTTATGAACTCTAATGACGTAGTGTTTAAATGAATTTGTTAGCCCTTGTAATTTTACAATTTTGGTTAATGATCTATTATGGTAGATTAGTTGTTCATTGAACCGTTGTTGTTGTCGTTAATGTGCTTCAATTCAGTGTGCTGATTCTGTCGTCATTTACTGTTTGAGTTTATCTGCAGTAATGTAGTTATGGAATAAATAGACATTTAAATCAAAAATGCACGTCAACCTTTTTCTGCACTTTATCACTTTTTTATACACTATTTTGCATGTTGCATGGTTATCTGAACGAAATGTCCGCACTGCTTTAGTAAGATTCACCTGACCTCTCGTACCGAGTCGTAGGATTCCATTTTTGGATGACGTTTGTCTCTTAAGGTAATCTCAATACCTTTAGTTGTGTTGTCTTCTCCTGCCTTGCTTTTATTGTTTTTCAGTCAAATTCGTCTATCATTTTTATGTAGTTAATTTTCATTAGTATTGTTCGTTTGTGTACCTCCCTTTTTGTCCTTGAGGGAATAAGTATATAGTAACACTAATATACTAACTTTTCTGTTTTTATCAAAAATTGATAATTTTTAACATTAAATTCACTAGACTTATCGTTTATCGAGCTTCACAGTCTAAATTCATTTATCAATATGCGATCATGTATGATGTCATTGGTTTTACCTTTTCTAAGACGAATATTTTTTGACCCAAGTGACGCAAAATGTGCATTATGTAATTATTTTATCAAATCAAAGGTAGTTTCATGTTAAATCATTTACATGATGAATGACAGATTTCGTGTCCACACTGCTCACGTCGATTTCCCTGGACATCATCTTTGCGTCGACACTTATTGACTCATACTGGACAGAAACCGTTTCAATGTCCACAATGCCCATTGCTTTTCACCACTAAGTCAAATTGTGACAGACACCTTGCTCGCAAGCATAATGGACAAGCTCAGAAACAGTCATCTGACAATTCCACTGAAGAGGAAGAAGACGATGAGGCAGAAGAGTTCTCTGATGACGTGGCTGTGGACGTCAAAGAGGACGAGACGGCTTCAAATTCAAATCAGGATAATGTCGGAGCCATTGCACCCAAAGTTGTCAAAACTGCCACAACAACCCACAATGGCTGCAGCCCTGGAGAAGACGCAGCCTTTCGGTGCGTTGTCATTGGCAACTTGTCAACAATCAGCATTGACAAAAATGCAGCTTATTGATAGTTGAATCATTGATTTAACATTGCATTTTTTTTACATAGGTGTCATTTGTGTGAAGCTGCTGCTGGGGAAAGAGAGACTCTGTTAACACACATGGAAGACGAACACAAAGCTATGTACGACATGTTGGTTGCAAAAGGTGCTTTAAGTTCCTCTCCGCCAAGTGAAAACAGTGAAACGGAACAGGGTATTGCGGATCATCGTGATGTCACTCACAGAAAGGTATGTGGGATCACGAAAAATGAAGAAAATGTTCCAAAGTCTTCATCAGTATGTATATTTTCAGTTGAACGAGCGTCTACAGCTTACTGTTTATTTGAATACATAGGTGATGTGCGTGTTTTGCATTCGTCGATTTTGGTCCGTGGAAGATTTGCGACGACATATTCGAAGTCACAGTGGGGAAAGGCCATTTTCTTGTAAGTTTAAGCATAGCTACGTAATTATAGAAATGTATGGAGGCATTGCGAGTTCTAGCCTCTTAATGTTGTGTGAAACAATTCATTTTCACCGACTATATTTCTTTTTTTTTCATAGGCCCATTTTGCTCACGGCGGTTTACACTGAAACATTCCATGCTTCGACATTTGAAGAAACACACTGAGAATTCGACCCCTTCTCGCGTTACTAATTCTGCGAATGTCGTCAAGCAGTTAGCGAACAGAGACAAAGGTGATGATTTAATTGGTCGACTTTTGGGTCTCAACGATGATCGTTTGGTTGAACAGCTACTGAACAAACCAGATGCAAAGGATGCAGCAAAAATACTTGGATTGGTGGGTGGGTTGTCAATTCCTTTCCCATCATTGTCTGTTGCAGCTTCTACCAAATAATTCATTCCACATTCATTACTCGGACGTAAGATCATAAAAATGGCATGTCCTTTCATGTCAAGCGGAAAGTAAGAACGGAATCCGGCGAAAACGATGGATCTCAAAACCTAAAAAACATGGTATATGTGTTAAACGTTTGTGTTATGTTAAATAATTTTTCAAGACGGAACTACTATATTAATTTATAATAACGTAATGTCGTACATGTTTGTACCATGTAATGAATTTTTACCAACAATATGCAGTCTTATAATTAAGTAATGACAACATTCAAAAGGCCTTAATTAATGCAATACGGATACAGAATGTAATAATTACTATCTGCCGTCAAGTTTCAGGTATTAACATGTACAAAAATAACGAAGGGGATAAAAAAATATGAAATGAACTAGCCTTCAAAATGTAATGAGTGCCTATTATGCTACAAGAAAAAACCTCAAGAATAACGAGACGTCGATATCGATTGCTACTTGCTACATAATTTAAAGTTAAAGTATTTGTGATAGCCAACTATAGAATACAATATTTAAACTTAAAAGTGCAGAAATGGTTCGGATGCAGGCAGATTGCATTTTGATTGATACACTATTGATATTTGCTTTCATAACAAAAACTGAGAATAGTATTATTATTGCTTTTCTCATTGTTACATTAGTAAAGTACACAATAACGTACAATGCAAGTCCAGTAATAATGATGAAACGTAGATTCCTTAGAAATGAAGACTTTCCTAAGTCGTCAAAAAATAATGTAAATCGTTGCTTTCATTGTAGAAACAATTTCAATCAAGTTCACCGAATTGCCTGAACTGTGTAATATGTAAGTATAACCTTCAAAATGAAACAATTCCTTAACCGTCCAAGTTTAATTATAGGAGTTACATTATTCTTACTATTAAAAAAGTGTTCATTAGAGGAACACAGGCTGACCGTGAATAGCCTTATTAATCACTTTTAGTGATTGAAAACATAACGTTCAATTGTAACGTTGTTGTAGCCTTTCACAGTTCGTCCGTGACGTGACCAACGAGTTTTTGGGACGTCCAGCTTCAAATTTCTGACACAAATTAAAGTATTAAAGTACTACATTATGCTATTTAGCAAAGAACACAATTTAACAGAATTCTGTACACCTGAGCAAAACAATGTTTAAGGCTTTATAGATTTGTACAAAAGGCAACCAGCGCAGTAACAGAAATTTACTTACCTAGTATTATAGTACCAATAATTATGAATGCAAATTAAGCTTGCCAGCAACTTAATTTGAATGCTAAGAGATACAAAGTTTTGGGTTCTAGTCTTGTGGCCATTTGAATTTACTTATACTGGTGTACTAGTTTCTCCTATATGAATTTAACGTGATTCAAGTGATTTGATAGCATACCAAAAAATTACCACAACTATGAATTGTGTAAGAGAAAAGCTAGATGTGCAGTTAAATGTATTGACTGACTTGTGTTGTAATAATGTATGGGATATACATTTTATAAAACCTAACTTCTAACTAAATTCAGTTGCATTGATTTTTATAAGGAAAGTAGTCACCAAAGGCGTTGAGCGTTTTTCGTTTCAATTTCAACAAAAATGTTTCAATACATCAAACAATACTTGTATAACAAAAATAATGTTTCCATCAATTCATTGTAATCAAAGGACTACTGGTTTGTAAAGTCCTCAGTCCTCATTTACTATGATCTTGCGCTTTTAGTGAATTAATAGTGAACTGGCTACAGCATTATTGACAATGTGTAGCAATTTAGTGTAACCAAATACTTTTAAAAACACAATGTTTTAAATGAAACAAAACTGGTACTTTGACAAAGAAAGAAAATGTTACGCATTTTCTCCTCAGTATTAATTTTTCAAAACGACTACTCTTCTTACATGCTATGTAGTTACACGTCAAGCTTTAGCTCTCATCGACTTCCTGTGAAGTACACTACTACGACTATAATTAATTTAACTAATGATAAATAATAACAGTTCATTGTACCACTTTTATTTCGTTCCGTTTCGTTGACGCATTGTGACTAACAAAATATTAGCGTTGCGTTCCGTGCGTATTTATTAATTGCAAAGCTTTCTTAATATAAACTCCAACTTGTAGTTTAGCAATTAATTACTCAAGTTACAAGCTTTCTACAAGTGCTCATTTCTACTTGTTGTCTTGTTNCTAGTATTTGTTTTGTATTTTTTACTATTGTGTTACAACTTATATAATATAAATGATAAGACTTTTTGTTGATGCAGACTGGATTGTATTTGCGCTTATCACACTATGATATTTGTTGCATTTCGAATAAATGAATTGACATGTTCAGGTCATGTTTTCATGATGTTTTCTTTCTTCTTTGTTCATGGTTTCCGTCCTTGGTCACAACGTCTCAAATCCATTTCCCTATTGGAAGGATTTCCATTGTGTAATCTATTTCCATTCGAAAGTTAACATTGTCAAAGCATTTTCAAAGTCTGAAAAACAGTTTTATCTTTCGGCATTTTCTTCCTCATAGATCCACCATACACCACAAGAAATAGCGCGTTAGTTTTGCATGTTTTGTAAACACTAATGGCATGAAGGGTCTGAAATTCAGTTGCATGCATTTTTACTATCGCATATATTTTGCATTATTCGCAAATCTCTGTTAACATTGTAAAAATGAGAATGTGAGACAGGCCCAATAACTCATAAAATCGTAGACAACAACGGCGTCGTATGTCATACCGTCATATTACATCAGTTACGTCTACGTCATATAAATCTTATTGTTTTATTTCGTTGTTTATAACATTGGTTAAAATAATGAAATGCCTTTAGTTATATAAAATCGAACCTGCAACATTATGCCGTTATTTAAAAAAATAATAATGTTGTTGTTGCATTGCATTTATCATTGTGCATATTTGCATTTTTGAGATGGCATTTGTGAAAAAATGTGAGCATCGGAAAGTGCAATTCCATGCGACTTCCAATGACGCGCCCTTTACATTTACAATACGTATTCTTACAAAGGAGAAGGAAGTGAGTCATTTTAAACCAGACGAGAGACGAGACCTGCTCCTTTTGTTGAAACTTGCAAAGTGTTGTCTCAAACTTTGTCGAGTGATATTACAACTTATTTTTGTGTAAAATATGTAAATTTAAAGGTTTTTCAATTCAGCGTTGTATATACAAACGACTGTGGTGCGCGGTGATGGGTTTTTCATCAATAATGCAAAAAAGTCAACGTTTTTCTTGGAACTTGGGTGGCTGAAAAATGAAAATAATACATTGCGAACGAAAAAAGGTGACTCACAAACACCTTTGAAACTGGAGACGTGCTTATTAGTATATTTTGTTAATTTAAAGTATTTGTACCAAGGTTGTTTGTTGTTTTCATTGTTTCAGACGACCGCCTTTTTTTTAGTGGGAAACCATAAGGGGGACTTTGGGACCTGAACAATGAATTTGGCTGTAGCTGTTGAGCTACAAGACTATCTTCTTGGAAATTGATGTTCAAGGACCAAAACCGAAAGAAAGGAGGAAACATGACATTATAAGACACGAATATAAATACTTTTTTTTTGGATTGGACGGTTAGTTGCTGGTAGCCAGCCATATAGTGACGATCAACGAACCTTCTCTCCAGACTGTTCAGACTTTGACATTGCATAATATCGTCCAGTACAGTAGTGAACTAGTGAATTACGTTACCAAAGTATAGAATACATTTTTATTACTTGTAAGTTACCACTTTCACACAATTTCTTTAATGTAGTTATTAGTACTTTTAATAGTATTCGGCATTACATGAGAAGAGATGAGATTTCATGCTAATTTGGAAGAAGTCCATTGTATAAGAGTTTTATATAACTATGTAATATAACCTTGAAAGGAAACAAGAAAGTATTTTGTGACTGGCTCTGCACTATGTAGTGTGTATGAGTGTATCCTCTGGGCGATTTTGTGATAGTCAAGACCATTTTGTTATCATATTACTATAACTAAGGGTTATTAATTAATCATTTCCTGTTGATTCCTTAAGGTCGAGGTTGAACGATCCAGTTTGAGTAGAACCCAGTCTATTAGAACCGAAGTGGAAAACTACCCATAAAAGCTACTTTAGTCAAAATGTTTACTTTATCTCAAGCGAATGAGTAAGTCCCTTTGTACTTTTAATCATTTTGATATATCAATGTCTGCAGCATCCGGCATACTCCGTTATCCACATTCAGTGGTTTATTGTTGAAACGCGAGTGCGTTGACGAGTTGGTTATTTACAAATTACAATATGATAAGACCCATAAGGCTATAGGCTAGTGACAATGACAATGAAATGTGTGCGTGTACGTATGACATACTTACATGTATTACATATTTTGTTTAACTTTATTCAGAAAATTGGAGGATCTTCGGGGCAAGTTAAACGATCCAGGAGTGAAACTATCCAATGAAACTATTCTTTTAGTTTCCAACGAACTCCAGGTATTCCTTAGAAGGCACTTCGTAGTTTTGTGAATACATTATGCTAAACTAGTAAACTTCATGTCTACTTCATTTGACTTTGTTTACTGTACAGTTCTATATTCTATAAAACGCTTTTTTTGTAGCCCTTGTACAAGAGAATTATTATGAGCAATTTGGATGAAGCCGTAGCTCGAAGACTTGAAGGTTACCTATGGAATGACTGCTTCAAAACTCCATTGGCTCATTTCGGACGGACGGACAAGACATTGTTCAATCTTATGATTGAAAGTGGGGCTGGATTTTATATGTCTTTTATTCAAGATGTAGGATTTCACTTTGACATTCCGTTTATTAAGTATGTGAGAGCATCGTTGTACTAGTTTATAATGTAGTTTTTTATATCAAAAGTGAGCATTTTTGGAGGCATATATTTCATAACTGTTAAATTTCATTGCAGGAGCTCCACCCGTTCCTTATATTGCACTACGCCAGCTAAGGCCGGGGCCAAGTCTAACCCTTTGAAGGCTAATGTTTATTACATAATTCAAAATTCATTATTGCGTGTAGGCGACCTTTTGCGCTACCGGGGCAGTTTGGTGGAAGCATTGAAAATGTAAGTTTACTGTGATGAAATAATAAAAGATTTCATTAAACTTTATGTTAGGATTTTCAAATTTTGAAGAACAATCTGTACTACTTTAGGTACGAAAAATCAGCTGCGGTCAATACACTTAGTGGTCATCCGTACAATCAAATGGCGGTTACGCAGTTGGTCATTGACAATAGGACTATTGACAGCTTCGTGGCTGCAGTCTACTATTATGTACGAGCATTAAGTGTCGAAAAACCATTTGAGTTAGCATTTCAGTCCATGAGTTCCCTCTTGATGAAAATGCAAATGTGAGTTGCCTCCGTTGCCCTTTGCCACTGTAAAAATATTAGTGGTTCTAAATGTTGTGATCGTATTTTACTTATGTAAACGTGTTTGATTTAGGGTAAGTCCAACTACCG